>CAXIWS010000652.1:0-64000 GCA_964036195.1 Sphaerolaimus hirsutus | reverse complement strand
ATACCCCTCTCGAAATACCCCCCTCAAAATGGACGCTATGAACTTATAACCCCCCCCCAGATTTAGTGAATAGACAAAGGCGACAATCCGGGCAATGCACAACACGTGTTAAAAACGATGACTCTGTTATGTGAGAACAGTGAGAACGATGACTCTGTTATGTTAGTTATGTGAGAACTGGGACTTCAAAAAATTTCTGGCGAAATAATAACCCCCTCTCGAAATACCCCCTTCGTTTAACCCCCCCTCAAAATTCTCACTCTGGACAAAATTAACCCCCTGGGGGTAATACGGGGAAATACGGTATGTTTGTTCCGTCCATTGCTGCACACCGGATGTACTGGATTTCCATTTGATGAATCGAACCAGACAGCTATTTTGCTTGGTCTGGCTTCATCGATTGTTTTTTTAAAGATGTGCAGTATTTTTAGTCCATGCATGGGGGGGGGGAGGATTTTTCAAGCAAATACAGTGTAAATTTGTCCCTCATTTTAAAAAATCTGATGCTCTGATTTCAATCAAATGTGTTTGGGGCTGCCGTGCGTTTAGTTATCAGCCACGTAGCATCTAATTACCATATTTCTTCTAATTGTAGAGCTCTATTTATTTTTCATGAATGACTAGCGATATCTGCCATTCTACTAAAGATGCCCTTCAATTGAGCTATGCCATCCTATTAGGAGAAATACGGTATCTCATTCCATTTGTGTTGTGTGCGCGTTTTTCAGCCGTTGGATTCCTGCCGTTGCTGCGCTGCTCGGCTACATGTTGATGTGTTTGACTTTGCTGGGTTAGTTTTTTTTGGTAGTTGTTTTGCTTTTCCGGCGTGTGGCTGTTGTCGGCGCTCCACAGCTACTTTAGCATTGAGTTTTAACGTTTTTTTCCGCCAGGTGTGAATGGGTACCATATTTCTTCTAGTGGATGAGTGCCTTTCTATTTTTTTCGTCCGTCCGAGTGATTTTCCCCTAGTTTTTGCTCAAAATGTCTAATGTGACATGTACTTGTACTCTATTTTGCTAATTTTCACATTTATAATTGCCACAGAAAAGGGCGCCATTGGCCCTGCGCACACTGGTTTTCACACGAAATTTCGAAAACTCCTAAATGAGCTTTGAACGTGTTTGAGTTTTCCACAATGAGTGATTTTTAATCTCCGTAAACTAGTTGACGGCCACCTCATTGTAAAAAAACTCAAATGCGTTCTAAGATGATTTGTGAGTTTTTGAAATTTCGTGTGAAAACTAGTGTGCGCGGGCACATTCCATCACTAGTTGTCACCCTAAATTCACCCTTCAATAAGGTTTTTTGAGCGTATCGCGTGCTGCCGCGAGGACGTGCAGCTTCGCTGGGACGATGACGACCTCAGGAACTGGGGCTGCGACTTGCGCGAAAAGTAGGTGTTCAAGTGATTTTCGCCCGCGTGGCGCTATTTTCGATGCACGTGACCGGGGGGCACTCCCAGAACTTGTAAAAAGACCTGTCAAATGTCATGCAAAGTGTCAAAAGTCATGGAGAATGCCCGGTTAAATGGCAAAAGTGTTTGCTATTTTACCGGGCGTTTTCCATGACTTTTGACACTGCATGACATTTGACATTTTACAGGGTCTGGGAGTAGCACCAGGGCACCAGGTGTAAGTTGTGATTAAACGTTTGATTAGTGGAATCTGGTAATAATCATTTTGGTAATTGTGTTAATCATGACTAAATGAAAATGTCACTGTATACGCTGATTTTGTTGGCTGCGTTTATATCAGAAATTGCCACATGATTTGGACCACCGCGGAGGTTCAGAACTGTAGGTAGGTAAACTCGGCGGACATGATACTCTGCCCTCGCACTCATTTATGTCTCACGTTGGAAGCGTGCCAATTATGATAAAGCTTGCGATTTTTGTATAAAAGATGAACAAATCATTGTTGTGAATAAGTGAATGTATAGCGTCATAACAGAGATGACTTTTTCAACTTTTTATGAAAATAGGATGCGTAAAAAAATAGCTGGCGCGCTTCCATCGGGAACCACGTGTGCAGGGTGTAAAGTGACTGGAGTATAGTACTTTCTGGAGGGATAGATTATCTAGCTTGAACATTTTGCGGGTGGGTAAAATCAAATCAACTTTGCTTTATTCACACAATAACTTGTAATTTTTGTTACAATTGGACAAAACTAATTGATCTAATGCTTTGAGGGGGGATTATTCAAGGATGAATAATTTTTCCTCACAGGTTTAACAGGGGATTATTCAAGGGAGGATTATTTTTTTGTCAAAATTTTCAAGCATATTTGTATCAAATAATTCCACAAAAAATCGTTGAAGGTTTGCTCCACATAGGGTTAAAAGGATCTGCAACCATTAGAAATTGGAAGGGGAAGTATTAATAACTGGCGGGAGTGGTAAAATGACTGAGGATTGTTTCAATAATTGAGGCGTCCAATTCTAAAAGTCGACAAATCCAAAATATGACAATTTTGAGTTAGGCCCGGAAACGTCATCTGGGCCTACTCCCGCACATTTTTCATAATTTTCCATAAATTTTTTGACCTTATGTGCCCATGTGGCAAAGTGCCAAATTTGACATTTTTGGGAAACATACAAAAAATTTGGGCAAGAAGTCTCCAAGTCCACTTAGTTTTGGGCTAAAAGTCGACAAGTCCACCTTCCGCAGCGTTTTTTTATGGGAAAAAAACGCAAGAAATGTGATAAGTCCATCATGGACACTGATTTCTAAAAGTCGACAAGTCCATAAATTTCCCATAAAACAGGCGCAACCTGGGCGGGAACAAAAATGATCGCCAGTGCAAGAAGTCGACAAGTCCATTTCCCTCCCCAAAGTAGTTTTGTTCTGTCCAAGTAGAATTTTATAGAAACCCAATTTTTCACATACGTTGAGAGCAGGGGCTGAAAATTTGACACTTTATTGTTAACATTTGGAACTTAATGTTGAGCATGACAGAGCGCCATTGGACACGCACCGCGGACCTGGAATTGGAAATGAAACTTAAAATGCGATTTACTCAAAATTGCATTTTGTGGACTTGTAGAATTAGACGCCTCAATTCTATTATTGGGTGGGAACTAGGGTGTCAAATTTCCGTTTTCCACAGGCAAATTTTTTCCGTTTTCCGTTCTGTTTTCCGGCTGCTGAAATTTTTTCCATTTTCCGTTCTGTTTTCAGGCCACTTTTTTTCCTTTTCTGTTTTTCGTCTCATTTTTCGTTTTCCGGCTAAATTTTCAGTTTTTCCACCTTTTTTCTGTTTTCCGGCTGAATTTTCTTTTCCTAAGTTTTTTTTCCAGTATTTTGCCAACAATGTGTTTTAGTTATTACTTCCGGTGTATTTTTGTTTCACTTCACTAAAACAACACCTTTGCCTATCATATTTCGCAGTTTAGCTGTTTTGTGCCGCTTCTGATATATTTCTATGTATCCAAATCTAATGAAAATATTTTTTTTAACTAAAAAAATCGTTTCGTGTTTTAAGGGTAGCAGACTGGCAGGGGTTGAAGTTGCACGCGCGCTGAGACTGGGCGGTTAGTGAAACTCAGTTTTTGTCTCCCCCTGCAACATCAGTGCCAAGTGTACCATTGTTCAGCGTTGCTGGCAGTCTTTACAATGAACACGGTAGCAATTTAAGGCAGAAACTGCTGAGAAAATGTCATTGCTACATCAGTTGCTGCCTCAAATCGATTATTCTTACACTTTGTGAAATTTGCAGTTTGCGAATCTCAGTTTTTGTGTCATTTTGCAGTTATCATTTTGCTAAATGCTGGATATTGCTGATGTTTTATTCTTTGACATGATATTGTGTTGTTGCTTCAGGGACGTAAATTACAAGTGGCAGAATCAATAGTTGATAATAAGCTACCATGGTGAGAGCCAAACTGGTGAACCTGCATGCATGTTTTGCTTAAATCAGGCAAATTTTCTCTACTTCTGACAAAATTTCAGCAATTTTTCCATTTTCCAGCAAAATTTCATATTTTTTTCCATTTCCATGCAAATTTCATTTTTCCATTTCCGTTTTTCCGGCCCATTTTTTCCGTTTTCTGGCTGCTGAAAATTTTTTCCGTTTCCGTTTTCCACCAATTGCAAATTTTTTCCGTTTTCCGTTCCGTTTTCTGGCTGCTGAATTTTTTTTCCATTTCCATTTCCGTTTTCCGCAAAAAAAATTGTTTACCCCGATTTCATTTTTCCATTTCCGTTTTTCCGGCCCATTTTTTCCGTTTTCTGGCTGCTGAAAATTTTTTCCGTTTCCGTTTTCCACCAATTGCAAATTTTTTCCGTTTTCCGTTCCGTTTTCTGGCCGCTGAATTTTTTTTCCGTTTCCATTTCCGTTTTCCGCAAAAAAAATTGTTTACCCCCTAGTGGGAACTAGTGATGTAAAGGCACCGGGGCACCGGTGCCCCGGTGCTGGGCACCGGGGCACCAGCACCGGTGCTGGTGCGGTGCCATTGCAATCTTCAGGGGTGCCATGCCGGTGCCGGTGCCATTTTTTTCAGAATAGCACCGGTGCCGGTGTGGTGCGGTGCTATTTTTTTGCTGGTGCCAAAGGTGCTAGCACCAGGGCCAAAGTAAAAGGCACCGGGAAAGGCACCGGCCAAGGCTTCATGTGATGTGCAATTTTGTCCATAGTATGTGCTTATTCATATTCCAAAAACAGCGATGTATTTACCCAACCATTTTTGCCTATACTGTAAACCTCCCATCAAATAAATATACCTACTGTGAAATCCATTATACCCGATACGTGATCTGATGAGCGAATCTAAAATTTTGTTGAATTTTAAATCATTTTTATATTTTATATTTATCTTACTTGTTTGTTCAAAATTTGTTGTCAGTTTATGACAGAGATAGTTCCATTCTCTGTACAGCAACGACTCTGATCAGTAGAAAATAGTGGCTATGGACATTGTAGTGAATCAAATATTTTATCTTTCATTTGTAATCATTGTAATTGCTTCATAAAAGTGTTTGCCACATCATTCTGATCATTTTAAGTGCTCAACCATCAATATCGGTTGAAAATTCATGGAAATATGCACTTCCAAAGCTGAGACCACTGAGAAACTGCCTGATATTTACTTCAGAAATTCAGCCCGGTGCGGTGCCTTTCGGTGCTAGCACCCGCAAACCGTCGGTGCCCTTCGGTGCTGGTGCCATTTTTTCGAAAAGGCACCGGTGCGGGTGCGGTGCGGTGCCATTTTCTGGCCGGTGCCCCAGGGTGCCAGGTGCCCTTTTCATGCGTTGGCAAAGGTGCCGGTGCGGTGCGGTGCCATTTTCTGGCCGGTGCCCCAGGGTGCCAGGTGCCCTTTTCATGCGTTGGCAAAGGTGCCGGTGCGGTGCGGTGCCATTTTTCCCGGTGCCTTTAACATCACTAGTGGGAACCCGCTAGTACTAAATATTTATTACCAATTTTTTTGTTCCCACTGCACATCCAACTGTGCCCAACCAACATGCAACGCTCAACAGAATCGTCATTATGGATAGCCAGATGTCGGAAGATCAGATAAAAGTAACATAAATTCTCGATTAACTCCTCCCTCGAATAACTCCCTGCCCCCCTCCCTGTGCGCCGCGTTAGGAAACAATAACTCCCCCCTCAAATAAATCGGATAGAAAACACATGTAAAAAAACTACTGCGAAATACCCAGGGGGGTTACTTCGAGCGGGGCTTATTATTTCATCAGAAATTTGAATAAGGATGGTAGTAAAGAGTAGGCATTTACCGTATCTCCTCGAAATACCCCCCTCAAAATGGGCACTATGAATTAATAGAGCCCAGAGTTGTTAAAATACCGGTATTTTTGGAAAGTGTAAGTGTAAGTGTAAATACACTTTCCAAATTTTGAGTATGGATACCAAAAGTGTAAGGTATTTTAAAAATACCTAGGAAAGTGTAAAAAAATGGTAAGTGTAAAAAAAAAATTAGAAAGAGCTCTCGCTGTGGAGCATTAGAAAACATCGCTATTCTCATCTTTAGATCAATTTATTTATCATTTTCATGCATTATTTCACATTTTCAGCCTTTTATGAAACATTTCAGACTGTAACATATACTGTAGTGGTATGAAGTTCCCTAATAATGGCACTTGTTCAGTGTCGATATTTTACTGATTAAGCAATGCGATACACACTGTTTAAATGCAAGAATGGACATGCAGCAAATGTCAATGCAAAAGTTGACTTTGTGTCCAGCTGGTGAATTTCCATTGATCTTGTCCTTTTTACAAAAGTATGATGAAACTGTAGGATACCATGAGTACTGATCAAAGGTTGTAGATCAAATGCTAGTTTGTACATTTGTCATATCTTCTACATTCAATGCATTTTTTGTATATGACCCTATTTTATGCTTTCTCAAAAGCATAAAACAGGGCCATCTGAAAGAAAAAAATACACTTTCTGTACCCGGGTATTTTGCCCAGGAAAGTGTAAAAAAAGTGTATGGGTATTTTATGAAAGTGTAAGTGTAAGTGTAAATATAAATACCCATTTACCCGGGTATTTCGGGTAAGTGTAAATACACTTTCGCAACTCTATTAGAGCCCTCCTCGAAAATCGAAATACCCCCCCCCCCAATTGGGCACTATGAATTAATAATACCCCTTCCCAAATTGAGTGTAAAGAAAATGTACTGTAAATGACAAAAACTGCAGTTTCTGTTCTGCGTAATGCAGAACACACGTTAAAACAATGACTGAGTCAGTTTAGAACAGGGTTTATAAACTACACTTATAAATGTCTACAGACGCTTATACATGTCAGTTATTGTTGCATTTTTCTACCTCAACGTAGGTTACAAACAACCCTCAAAATTTCACTATAAATCAATCATCATCCACTCCCTGGGGGTGATTGTTTGGGGGGTATTTCAAGGAAATAATGTATACTCAGCGGACTGCAAAGTATGCGCAGAATCCTACCACAATTTAAAATGGCTAAAGCCAACAAAAAGTGGACGCTACAGCAAAGCATATATGCTTTTGAATGCAGAAAAGTAATATAGGTATCATATATATCTTGCCATTTTAAGATTGATGTATCAAAAGAATTATAAATATCAAGAATTACAATTTCACCAAACTTTTGCATGGCAGGGTGACCTTTTCCTATTTTTAATTGTGCATCACATCTAGTGATGGAATGGCGCCATGGCGCTGGCGCCATTTGAGGGCGCCAAAGGGCGCCGCGCCATGGCGCCATTGGCGCTTGGCGCCCTTTTTCTGTGGCGCCCTTGGCGCCTGGCGCCCATTTTCTGAAAAGCGCCATGGCGCCCTTGGCGCTTGGCGCCCTTTCTCCGTGGCGCCCTTGGCGCCTGGCGCCCTGCCCTAAAAGGGCGCCAAAATGGCGCCAGCATGGTTTCAAGGTGAGTGCTGCGTGAATGAATAAAAAAGAAAAAAATGGGTCTGTGAATGATCAAAATTCACTGGAAAATAGACAAAGTGGTGTGAGTGGATGTATATGTTTCATCCAATTTTTATCAGATGCGTGTAACGGATCAGAAGCTGAGCATGATAGGCCGGTGAACTTGCAAACTCGTAAATCAACGGATTGAAATTATCGGAATTCCGTTGTCGTCCGCTTCTAGCAAACATATATTGGAAAATCTATTTGATGTGCATTCATTGTTTTGTCGAATGAGAATTTTCAAAGTGTTTGAATTGAATACCACGTGTGAGTACGGTTTTTGCACAAAAGTTTGTTGCTAGTCTCATTTTTGCGTATTATATCCTGGAGAACATGAATAAAGAAGTGAATGTGTGCACTACAGTGCTGGAGAAGCATTTTTAGCACACGCAGGGTATTCTACTCGCTTTTTTATTCTGGCGCCATTGGCGCCTGGCGCCCTTCTTATCAATTGGCGCCATGGCGCCCTTGGCGCTTGGCGCCCTCTTTCCGTGGCGCCCTTGGCGCCTGGCGCCCACTTTCCGAATGGCGCCATGGCGCCCTTGGCGCCCTTTTTCTGTGGCGCCCTTGGCGCCTGGCGCCCACTTTCCGAATGGCGCCATGGCGCCATTGGCGCCGGGCACCAAATGGCACCAGAGAAAAAAGCGCCAGGCGCCAATGGCGCCATGGCGCCATCTGAAAAAATGGCGCCGGGCGCCAAAGGGCGCCAGAAACATTACTATTAAATGTTTTCATTACTTTGCTTTGCAAAAGCTTCACACAATAGGTATTGTTAGCTACCGTATTTCCTCGAAATACCCCCCCCCCTCGTTTGACCCCCCCCTCTCGAGACCACAATGAAACAATCACCCCCCCCCCCCTCTCGAGACCACAATGAAACAATCACCCCCCCCCCTCGAAATACCCCCCCAATTGAGTGTAAAGAGAACGTACATGACAAATACTGCAGTTTGTGTTCTGCGTAGTGCAGAACACACGTTAAACAATGTCGGAATCACGTTAGAACAGTGTTTATACCATCTATGTACTAATATTAGTCTACAGGAGTCTATACATGTCAGTTATTGATGCATTTTTCTACCCCAGCGCACATCACAAACAACGATTCTGTAATAGGATTTCAAAAAAGTTCTTGCGAAATAATAACCCCCCCCCCCGAAATACCCCCCCCCCCTCGTTTAACCCCCCCCCCCTCTCGGGAGCACTATGAAACAATCAACCCCCGGGGGGTATTTCGAGGAAATATGGTAGCTGCAAATGTAATGTTATGATTATTGATAACAATGGTTTGCATTTTCAGTACATGGACTATTGGAGTGTGCTGGGTGCATTTGTTTTTGTCAATTGATAGGACAAAATTTTATGCAAAGTGTCAATTCTGTATCCTAATCTCATGTGTTTTTTTGTATCCAAAGCTTGTATTTTGTGTCCAAAGCTTTTATTTTGTATCCAAAGCTTATGTTTTTGTATCCAAATTTTCACATACGATTTGGATACAGAAACAACAACAAGATTTGGATACAAAATGTGAGATTTACATACAAAACATAGAATTTAGATATGAAGCATAAGATTTGGATACAATTTGCTTGACAATTGACACTTGAATTTTTATTTGTCATGGCAATTGACAGTCAACTTTACATTTGTTATGACAATTGACACATTGCATGACATTTTACATGACATTTCATACTTTGCAAGGTTTGACACTTCTCCCAGCTCCACAAAAAAACAGGTAGAAACTCTAGCAACAAGATATAAAATTTTACAAAAACAATGTGAATTTTTATGCAATTTTACAAAAATATGAATTTGGCAAAATTTGAATTTTACAAAAATTGGCACCAAAATCCTGGCGCTTTTTACATAATACTATGCTTAGTGTATATGCCGGGCCAATGCAAAAAAGATTGTATGCGCAAAAACTTTGCAGCAGAATTATTTTGGTAGGTGAATTGGGTATTAACCCCCCCCCCCCCAACCACCTCCCTTTCCTACCCCTGATGGTGTCGTCAGTGGATCATATCTGAAATTATTTACCATCTGACAATAAATCAGGCTGCCTTGACAAAAAGCTGTTAGCCACGCCTAGGAAAGTTTTTAATTTTTTGGTTAATGCAATGTTTTAGTTTGCTACTTTTCATTATTCGCACGCAAAACAACAGTGGCAGTAAATATAATGATGATAAAAACGGAGAAATAAAACTGGTCATTTTGCATCGCACAACACTAAGTCTTGTGCAAATAAAAGGCAAAGTATGATTTTAATTGATATTTACAAAACAAATGAAACAAAGAAAAATACACAGAAATCCAGGATGTTATTTGAAGAATAATCGATCAACATTGCAAATAAAAACATTTCATTTTACTGCTTTCATACACATATGGTATCTGGCAACACTATCATCACTTTCACTGGAATACATAGAAAATTTAGTTTTACACATTCTTCTGAGCATCCCATTTCAGAAATTGCATTTATGAGTGCTTATATGCTGCCATATCTGATCTCTGTTGACAAATGTGTTGCAGAGTGAATTGTTAAACAGATCATGAAATGAATCAGGCTGTCCAGAAATGTGTCAGAAATTTACTTTCATGCCAGTAATAACTATTTGTTTATCAGAAGTCTTGATACATAAAATGGCAGCGTCAGAGGGTAGAATGAAATCAATGCAGAAAAGCTCTGACAACAAACATTTTTAAGCCTATCTGCCTGTTCGACAACAAATTGTGTAAGAAATATTTATTTTATATGAAAAAAAAAAATTGAAATTGTGCATGACAAAAAACTTCAAACCATGGACAGAAATTTGAAGATAAATAAGATACCTATATGCAAATATTCCACAGTTTCTGTAGCCAAATAAAGCCCATAAATACTCTCAAATATAGCAACTTTTAAGAAAACATTGAAAGATTTAGGCATCCAGAATGTTTGAAAATGGGAAACATTAAACTAGACAATTTTATATTATTATTGACCTTGAGTGACGTGAAGGCAGAGTGGACATTTCTAATATTTATGTATCAACAAAAACTAACTAAATAAGCACTTAAATATGATAATAATAGTATGAGAAAATACCACACTAGTTGTATAACAATCATAGAGTTATGATGATCCGAAGAAACATGCAAAAGTTTGGGTGAATTACTGTCTACAAAGAACAAAGTGGCAGTGTATTGATAATTTTTTGAAAATTCAACTGTTGTTGAACTGATGATCAACAAACATACCTGATGGTAGATATATTCCTTTATGGTAAATATATTCCACATATTCTGGAAAAAATTGATGGCTATCAATTTTTAGGTGAGTTATTCTTGACCAGTGGTAGTTTTTCCAGGGCTGGGTTTATTTATGGGATATTTTTCAAGAATATATCCTGCTAATGGATAAAATTGCATTGCATACCACCACAATGCCACTTCAATGCACTACCTATACAAGAATACAAATATTACCTATAACAATTTGAACAGCCTCACTCCCAAGTGAATTTTTTTACATCTTTTTATCACCATTAAAATGTGTTTTTTTACATGAACATGTATCAAAATTTGTAAAAAAATTCAATTGGTAGTTATTATCTTCTATTTGCCAGTCACATATACTTCTTATTATCATAGAAGATCAATCTGGCTTTTTGGTAACAATCCAACAAATTAATTAAATACCACACAAATTAATTGCATTTATATTTATCTAAGCCAGTCTGAGTGCCCACAATTCACTATCCTGTTCACTTTCACAGCCCTTCATCGGGGGCACCCTTTGTTGCCAATTGTCTGGACAAGTGCAGTAGGCGGAGTCAGGAGGGTCGTTAGAAGGTAGACACCAGTGATCGCAGTTTCCATTTGAGTTTGCACATTGAGAGGTGCCTGAAATTGGTAAATGGATCATTTTTGTAAAATTTTACATTTCTAATAGGTGTTGATTACATAAAATATTGTAGATGTATTTGCTTGAATAATTCCCCCTCGAGTAGTTCCCCCTCCAAGACAACTGCGGGAAAAATAATTCCTCCTTGAATAGCCCCCCCCCCTTCAAGGTATATGATCATTTGTTGTGTTCAATTTTAACCGAAACGGCATTTTATTGTGCTAATTAAGTTTATTTCGTGGAATTAGTGGATAGACATAGCTATGCTTGAAAATTTGGATGAAATATAAATCCCTCCCATTGAATAATTCCCCCTCAAAAAGGCTGAAGAAAAAATAATTCCCCAGGGGGATTATTCAAGCAAATACGGTTACTGGAGCTGGAGATGGTTACTGGAGCTCTCCTGTACAGCCAGTTCAAATTCACAATAATTTTTAAAATTTAAATTAGCAATCAATTTTAAAACACAAACCCAAGGGACACTGCGCAGGTATGGCCACAATGCCGTACATCTTTCCGCCGCCGCCCATGTTCGCCACCATGGAGCCATGCCGATCCCCGTAAACCGACACGAAGTGGATCATGTGACTGCGTATAGAATCCAGATTTAGGTGAGAATGGATTTGTGTGATTAGTGATGTAAAAAGTGCCCAAGTCTTTGTCCCCAAGTGCCATGGCGTTTTTCTAACCTACAGCAGCAGTGGTGCCAGGCAAAATAGGGCACTGAACTATTCCGCATGTAAACCGATCCCGCATGTTGACACAGAACACATTTAATTATACCCGCATGCTGAGAATAAAAAAATGACAATAAAACACATGACCTAGTGATTTGGAAGGTGAAAATCTATAAGAAGTATGAAAATTTGCGATTTTGGGTGTAAATTAGGGTAAAATTGCTCAAAAGCGCTCCAGATAGCCAGATAGCTAGGAAGTTTGCGGGGGGCGTGGGGGTGTTCAGGGGAAAGTAGCCAAAAAAATTTCCCTAGGGATAGATATAGATCGCTGGGCGGTTTGGGGTGGGGTTACCCGCCCCCTTTCATACCCCTGCGGGTATAATGTGTCTATAATGGGTCTACATGCGGGATGGGTTTACATGCGAAATAGGGTTGACCTGCAAAATAGTGCCAAGGCCAAGCACCATGGCGCTTTTTGTGGGCAAGGCGTCAAGCAATAATTATAGTGCCGCAGCACAATGGCACCACGCAGCAAATGTTCCACGGCGTTTGTTTTTTTTGGCGCTTGTCCCAGGCGCCAGCGCCATGACGCTTTTACATCACTACTTCTGATTGAAAATAAGTTGCGCGATGGCGGTAAGTTTCAATGAATTTTTGAAAATTGATGAATGTAATATGTAAAAAACAGACAACATGCCGGATTAACCATGACAAATCAACTTCACGTACCCGAACAAAACATCAACCCCAGAACCCCCCTCCAGCCCCAAACAACTCACTCTTTCCAATCAGTCCAATAGAACATCTCCTCGTTATGGCAAGTCAGACCGAAGGGGTACTCGAGGGGTGCAAAAACGACCCTTCTGTGGCCGGCACCCACAGCTCCGATTGTGGCACAGGCGAGACGCTGTTTACCTGCATCCACCTGAAAAGGGGTGCCAGGGGGTTATTTCTGTGCGTTTAGATTTGTTGGGAGGATATAGAGAAGTTGGTGTGTGTGAAGTACTTATCAGATGCAGATCTGGTCAGATGCTTTTGTTCTATTTATTACTTTTTCCGATCAATTTTTGTACCTGCTCTTATATTTGCAGGGTTCTCTTTGTTTAAATAAATATGTGTTATTCTGTTACTCCAAGTTTGAAGTAAAATACGATAGATATCACTAAAAAATCCACCAACCCAGCACAATTCCCTCCTTTGTTGAAGAATGACCATGCCATTGGGCAGATACAAATCCTCAGTTATGAACTCTTCCATTTTCTTCCCATCCAATGAAACCCGGCCAATCACTGGGCGCTCCCGGTGCCAATCGGAATAGTACAGCCATCTGTGGGGAGGTGTTATTGGACGGGTTATGGTAGACATGTATTTTGAACTTGATTGTACCATACATATACCGCCACCATGACATCGCTTCTCTACGTATCATTCCCTACATTGCCGTTTACCAGCTCAAAGCTGATTTACCCAAGTAAATATATTTCTCGAAATTGCCAGTATTTTGCAAAATCACCATATTTACTGTTATTATTTACATGTTACAAAGAAATAGTCATCATGTCGAATAAACTTATGACGTTATGAAGGAATGATTGATGTCAACTTCAATATCTTTTTCACATTTTCATTTAGCACCCCAAAATACACAAAACTGAAAAAAAATTCAGAAAAACACACTTATTCTCCAAGTCCAACGCGAGAGCCCTGGGATTAACCAAAGTGTCCCTCAACAACACTTTTTTAAATTGCCCATCCATGCTAATCACGCCAATTTCATCCAATCCTGAATCTGCATAGTAGATATTTTTCGATCTCCAGTCAACTGCTACCCCTTCCGGCGAACTCAGACCATCCCCCGAGAAAACTTCAGTTACATTTGAGCCGTCTAGCGAGGCGGAACGTATCGCTCGACCTGCGTGCAGATTTAGGTTTGCAGATTTATATTTGTCCAGATTATTTTGCAGATTTAGGAGATTTGGACAGATTTGTGCACATTGGAGACATGGAGTTTGTCACTTGAAGTATCCAAGAAATGCTGATCTTAACAGTTTTGTTTAGATTCATTCAAAGCATTCCTTCAACGTAATTTTCCAAAAAGCAAAATGAATAACGATGCCATATCCTTGTGGCATCATTTTTTCCGAGGCGCGACTTTTTCTAGTGCCTTTCATAATGTCAGCCCTACTGCGAACTAACACCTCCAATTATCATCCCGCAAAATTTGAAATTTTTCACAAAAAATTTAAATCAACATCACAAACCAGTGAGATCTGTCCAATAAATTTTCTCCTCTTCACAATCATAATCCACTTCAACTGCTATCTGATACGGCACATAGACCAATTGTTTGCCTGCGTCATTTCGCAAAATGTGCACTGTGGAAATGACTTGAAAATTTCATTCACGCTTGAATAAAACCCCCACCAACCAGGAATATCCTCCGTAAAACTCCTGGTAATCAAAGCGGGGCCTCTGGCCACTATGAGTGTATCTCCTCCGAGTGTGCCCTTCACTTGTTCATCGGGGGAACAAGTGAGACCGTTACCCGTGAATCCCCTGTTGCAAGCGCACACGTAGGCGCCACGTTCGCCGGGGACGCATGATGCGTGTTCGGAGCACATGGTTGGAAGTGTTCGACACGTGGCTGCGACGTGGTGGGGGGTTGTTAGGGTATTGGGGTGATTTGCCAGGACCCAAATTTAATTTGAGGGTTGAATTTGTGCACAGGAGGCAGTCCCGCATCCTGTAAAGTGTAAAGTAAAGTGCCAAATGTCATATAAAATGTCAATTATAATGAAATGAAACGATTTTATTACTGAACTATGGTATTCTGTATAATATTTGACTAATTTCTATGACATTTAACATGACATTTGACACTTTACTTTACACTTTACCACAACTCTAAACCCCACACAAACACAACTCACTACTAGGTGCGCAAGTAAATCCGGAGCCATGGAAGCCAGCCCTACAAACGCAGCGCCAGGCGCCCCCCTCATCTTGTATACAGTCGGCATGTTGGGAACAGTTCGAACACAGGGGCCGTTCTGTGGGGGGGGTTTATATGGAGGGGGGGTTAAACATATTGGTCGGTGACACGGTGTGGTGTGACGAATTGGGAAGGGACGAAGTTGAGGTGAAAAAATGGAGGCAGGTAGGGCATAAATTTGAAGAAGGTTGTAGGTACTTGTATTGAGTGTTTGATCTCAGTGTCACTGGCAATGACAGAAATTCCTAAATAGTTTCGATATTGAATATTACGCGACTAAATTATTGAGAAATTAACTATCCACATTTCCCGCAATTCCTGATTCACATGTGAATCCATTCAAAGGTTCCACACCGCAATAATGATCAAAATCAAATACCCCCACCAAAAAAACAAGAAAAAAAGAAAACCAACCAATAACATCGCAAAAAGACACGCCATCGCCCCTACTCCCAGGCTTGCAAATGCACTGGTACTCATTGAGGTTGTTGTTCAACACGCAGTGCGCATTCGCGTGGCACACCGAGGGGTCGCTGTGGCAGCTCGGCGCCCTCGCCGTGCACTGGCCAGAGCTGGGGTCCTGTGGGGGGTTGAGGGGGTTGGGGTTGAGGGGGTGCATAAGTTTTGAATGGATCGAATGATGTTTTGACGATTATGATGTTTTGGAAAGTTGGTTTATTGCCGCGCACACTATTAGACCACAAAATATTGGAAACTCACTCAAGTTGTTTTGGACACATTTGAATTTACCAGAATCAATCATTTTTGATCACCGTCAATAGTAGTTGACAAGCTCCTCATTGTGGCAAACTCAAATGTGTTCAAAACAGAGTTATGAGTTTTCCAAATCTTGGTGGTGTACTAGTGTGCGCTGCACCATTGAAGGAATGGCACATTTTCAATGACCGCCAGAGGATTCTATCATAACCAGACAATCCTAGATCATTGTGATTTTTCAAAAATGAGATGAGAATACCTTATGCCACACCTTCCCATAAAAACTACTGACGTCACACTTTACAAAATTTAAATTATTTTTCTGGGGGAATTTGTTGCAAAATTTTTCACATGTCTTTATTCGTCAAAAACAAGGTGCCATTATTTGCGCAGTTCAGTCAGATTAGTACAACGTGGAAACAGAAAACGACATTTCTGAATGTGTTTGCCGCTACAGTTATTATGGCTAAAAAAGAAAACCGCTAGAAAAATGGCGCATTTGTGGGAATTGAGTTTCCATTGGAAAAAATCCCTGCGGTTTACAAGTTTGAAGCAAAATATTCAGGCGGTGGGGGTTACCTAATTGCTAATCTTTATAAAAAAGAATTCCCGTTAATGCAGCAATAATTAATCCATGACTGGTTGTTCCGTGTTGAAAAACATTGTCAATATAACGCTAGTGCTTTTGGCGCCATTCTGCCAATTCTGCGCCAAAAACGCTTAACACATTTCCAACGCTACCGGAGCTGTAATTTGCGCGAATGAATTTTTCCGTGAAAATTTCACAGCGGGCATTTTGTCAGATTTATTCAATCTCAGTAATTCACTGGCAATCCGCTACGCGTGAACACGTAAATAAAAACATGTGTTCACAGTAGGTAATGGCGCTCCCAATAACGCATGGAAACGATGTTAAAGTTTGCCCGTTGAGAATAATTTCTGTGTTTAATTCATAAAAGCGGGTATCGCCTGTGTTCTATTGCCGCTGTTTTTACAAAAAGCTACGTAAAACACGTGTAAAAATAGTGAGGATTTGCTTTAAAGCATCGCAGTCAAAGTGCTTCAAGTAAACAAATGTGGCACTTTTACAAAAAAAACGAGTTTCCGAGCAAACAATTGCACAAAAACTCTTCTGTGTGTTTTCTGTGTTCTGAATGCGTGTTCTTGACATCGTAGACTGCTCATGAAAGCGTGAAAATGTGAGATTTTGTTTAATTAGAGATGGGATGGCGCCTTTCTTCTTGTGGCGCGTGCTCCCATTTTTTGGTGAAAAAACTCTGGCACCCATGGCAGTGGCGTCATTTTTCCTGGCGCGGCGCGCCTTGAAAATGGCGCCACTGAAATGAAATGAGTGGCGTAAAATAATATCCTACGCCGCTTTTTGTGTAGCGCCATGGCGCTATTGGCAACCTTTTCACCCGGCGCAATCTTTCGAAAAAACGCCATTACGGCGCCATTTCTTTTGGCGCCTCTCCACTAGAACATTGAATTCCGCGAGACAGAAATGCGGTGGCAATATAAACAACGGATTTGGGCGGCCTACCGAAGTGTGGCAAAAAGGTGCGCCGCGCCGGCCGGCCCATATAAAAGCGAGTAAATCCGTTCAGAAGGCATCCAAACTGCAAAACCTCAAAATCCGAAAGATCCCCCCCCCCAAAAAAAAAAACACCCCCAAAATTTGGCCACAATGTCCGCAGCTACAGCCGCATACACAGCGATCGGCTTATCTCTATGCGTCCTACTTTCATGCTGCATCTTCATGCCAGCTTTGATGAACAAAATAGCAATGTTTCACGAACGCGTGAAGGAGGATATGCATGAATTCAACGCGATCACGGAAAGAATTTGGAGCGAGGCGCACCAGGGAGGGAAGCACATGGAGATAATTGCGCCCAGGAGATTTGCCAGGCAGGCCGGCGGCGGGGAATGTCGTCAGTTGGGGTATGGGTAGAGAGCATTTTACATAGTGGGGTAACTAGGTGCTTCAATTTTTGAGGCGGGTAGGGGGTGCCTTCATCTCTGATGAGTGGGTCGGGCACCCCCCCCAAAAAAAGCTGGTTCGGGTCAGATGATAGACCCCGTTTTACATATACCACTTCAAAATACCTGTCCGAGTCATTTTTGTTGCTGGTTTGCTCTAGTTTGTGGAAAAAAATCATGGAACTCTAGTATTTTTGTAAACGCTTGTACGTAAACTTTCAATGCGCAAAAAAATGTGTAGAAAACAATTTTCAGTGGACATTCCATCCATCTGGTAGTACATTACTTAACACACTTATAGCCCACCACCCCCCCCCCCCAAAAAAAAAAACAACAACAACAAACATCTATACTCCAGCGACATTACACCTTTCAATGAAATCTACCATATCCCACCTGAATAAAAGAACAAACATAAAAAATTTTCGTCAGATTTATCAAATTGCCTTGATAAATATGATGAATTTTTTAAAAATGTTTGTTCTTTTATTCAGATCGGATATGGTACATTTCATTGTAAGGTCTAATGTCGCTGGAGTATACCAACATTCACAAAACCCTTCAAGGCTGCGATGCGGAGCGCCGGTGTCCCCCCGGACCCCCGGGCCCCCCGGGAGATGATGGCAGAAATGGCGAACAGGGCCAGGGTGGCCCCGATGGCAAAACTGGCCTGCCTGGAAACTTTCCAGAAATTAGAAGTTACGATTTCGAAAGACAGTGTCTCGCGTGTCCCAGGGGCCCGGCGGGACCCCCTGGAGTCAGAGGCTTGCCCGGTGCGTTGTATCTTTGTGTCGACTGTTTTGACATTTACCAGGGCCACTCCCAAACAGTGTAAAATGTTCTGTAAAATGTCATAAGTGTCAAGTCATGTAAAATGCCCTGTAAAACGTCAAGTGTCATTTTACAGGGTATGGGAGTGGCACCGCCTTGTCAGGGCTGTTCTCGATAATATTCTCAAGGAATAGGAAGTTCAATAGGACCCATATTCTCAAAAATGTAAGACGACACAAATGAATGAACCGATTGCAGTAGTTGATTGAACTTACTACAAAGATGACTTCAATCAACCACTAGACAGTGGATCAACTATCCACCATGGACTCCCAACCCCCCGTCCCCCGCTACTATGCAAATGCCGCCCTCTTACACTCAGGACGACCCGGACTACCGGGCCAAGCGGGCAGCCTGGGCCCTAACGGACAGCCGGGCCGTGCAGGCAACAAGGGACCCCCCGGACGAGGGGGACCCCCTGGCGATAGTGGAATCGATGGCGAGGCGGGTGCTGCGGGCAGAGATGGCACCAGGGGGGTGCAGGGGCTACCGGGACCTAAGGGGCCCACTGGGGAGAGGGGTAACAATGGACCCCCCGGTTTACCCGGTGCCAGGTGAGGATAGGTGGATTTGCTTAGTGAATTGTGTAGGGGCTTTTTGGGGGTTAACACGCGCATCACATTGTGTTTTGTACTGGGCGACACCCGATTTTGATATTTTGCATGAAAATGAAAATTAGCACACACTCGACGGACATCACGCTGAATATGGTAACCTACCATAACCCATCTGAATAATGAACCGAAAATAATACATTGTTCATCATAATCGTTTTCATCCTTTTTACTATAGAAAGATTCATTACAAACTTTATCACAAGACTTCATCATTAAATTATTATAGGATTCTGCACATACTTTGTGGTCCGCCGAGTATATTCAGTGTATACGAATTTACTACTCACTTTTCCCCCACGCCACACAGTTCAAATGCAATCCTGGCTCACAAAAAAATCATGCCCAATTTAAACACCCCTCTTTCAGTGGCAACACCGGTGGACAGGGGCGCACAGGGGAACAAGGAAATGCGGGCCCCCCAGGATCAGATGGCCAGCCAGGAAGGCAGGGAACCCCCGGGTTTAATGGACCACCCGGTGAAGATGCGGGCTACTGCCCGTGCCCCACACGCAACGCTAGTTGAGCAATACAGTGTGGTTCAGTGGGTGGTGGAAATGATTGTGATTGGTGATTTTCTTTGGGAGAAATGTATTTACTTGAAGTTCGTTTAGGCTTTTTGGTAGGTATACTCGACGTACGTGATACTCTGCCCTCGCACTGATTTATGTCTCGTGTTGGAAGCGTGCCAATGATTATTAAATCATGCGATTTCCGTAAAAGTATGAAAAAAATTCATTGATGTGAATATGTTAATGAATAACATTATAACAACAATCAATTTTGTCATCTTTTTATGAAACTCGGATGGGTTAACCATCGTTGGCACACTTCCAGCGGGAACCACGCGTGCAGGGTGTAAAGTAACCGGAGTATAAATACAACTGATATCTTTATGCACCAAATATGTAGGCTTGCGAACATTATTCACAACTTACTGTGAACATGTTTTTCTGTTTAAAACAGATAAAATTCAATGACCGTTTAAGATATGTTTTGTTAGCTTATGTATTAGTTTAAAATGATGTTGAAAATTATGAGACATGATAATTGACTCTAAAGGGTTTTCTTTTGCCATATAAAGTTTGTATTTAAATTAAACACCAGCTATTTTGTCAATACTTAAATACATATGTATTTACCAGCACAAAAAAGACAACACCCAAAATCAAAAACCCGCCACAACAAACCCTGCTCATTCCCTCTCTACATTCGCACTGGTAAGCATTCAACTGGTCACTGTAAATGCACTGTTCGGTCACTTGGCAAGTGTCCAAACGGGCTGGATTACATCTGTCAGCTGAAGTACACGTGGAAACCCCATCGCCAGTGAACCCAGGCAGACACTGACAAACATAGCTGTCCTGGCTTGATGATGGGATTACGCAGTGTGCATTTGCGTGGCAGTCTGTGTGCGCACTGCATAGATGTCCTGTGAGATGAATATGGTTTGATATATGGGGGATCAGCACAAAAATAAAAGTACCATTGAATAAGGCCTCCTGAAAATTAAAAACAGCTTATATACATAATAAGTATTTTTACACACTAGTGAGATACAAATATATCACTATTTGACACAAACAAAACCAAACAACAAACTGGCACAGTTCCAAAGCTCAAAATCCGACAACAAGTACCCAAATAACCCATAAGAATCCCACCCAACCCACCAGTGGGTGGCATGGGTCCCTCCTCCACACACTCATACCCATCACCCACATAACCCAAAAGGCACTGGCAAATAGGTCTCTGCAAGCCAGCATCATAAATGCACTCTGCATTTACGTGACAATTGTTCAGGGTGTCACAGTAGGCTAAATGTGGTGCCACTGTTGGTGCACAGTTGTAGCCGTCACCTGGGAAAGGTGTGTAAATGGGTTTGTTTATTGCCTTTGTTTTTCTACTCTGGTATGTGATTGTCATAGATGATTGAAATATTTCAGTGAAATATTTTTACAAAAGCGCT
The DNA here is from genome assembly GCA_964036195.1 of Sphaerolaimus hirsutus. NCBI lineage: Eukaryota > Metazoa > Nematoda > Chromadorea > Monhysterida > Sphaerolaimidae > Sphaerolaimus > Sphaerolaimus hirsutus. The sequence continues at coordinate 42,918 of CAXIWS010000652.1, read as the reverse complement.
TTCGTGGCTCATTTAATCATGAAATTAAATCATCTAATTGAAAAGCATTTAATCAAAAATGATTCCGTCTAGTGACTGCTTTTTCATTTTATCTTGAAGAACTTACACCTGGGGCCAGTTCCGCAAGTGGAGGTGAAAAGAGAAACGGCCGATGCGAAGTGAAATGGCAGAAGTGAAGTCAATTGAGAAGTAAAGTGGCAAAACCGATGAGAAATTACGTTTTTTTTGCCAATTCACTTGCCATTTCAGTTCGCTTTTGCCAATTTACCTCGCATTTGCCATTTTACTTCTCACTACTTCACTTGCGGAACTGGCACCTGGTTACAAAAACAAACAACAACAACAACAACAAAGACACAAAAATTCCCCAAACAAAGTCAACACAACACAAAAAGCGAAAACAGACCACTGTACCCTGCCGTGCAGCGACAAACGTGTCTCTGTTCTCCAGCGGCTGTCGCTTCAAGAAGGCAATCTGCATTCGGATCGCACCGATCGCAGTCTGAACTGGCTGCAAAATGGGCCCAACATTAATTTGGGTAACCAGATTCATTTATTATTATTATATACTGATTTGACAGCAGAATGTTACCGTAAATCGATGAATAAAGGCACATGATAAATGATGTATACTCGGCGTACATGATACTGTGCCCTCGCACTGATTTATGTCTTGTGTTGGAAGCGTGCAAATGATTATCAAATCATGCGATTTCAGTAAAAAGATGAAAAAATTCATCGATGTGAATATATTAATGAAAAACATCATAACATCAATCATTGTTGTCATCTTTTTATGAAACTCGCACGCGTTAACCATCATTGACGCACTTCCAGCGGGAACCACGCGTGCAAAGTGTAAAGTAACCGGAGTATAGGTATTATAAAAAATCACTGTCTACTGAAATAGGCCGAAACAGGGTAACAGGGTGCAGGTGCTGAGGGAGTGCACCATGTGATATTTCCAAGCCGCTTTGGCCACTTTCCACTTTTTACGCAAGTATTTTTATACTTTTTGAATTTACTGAACCGCGACCCTCCCTATTAATGCGACCTCTCCAATACTGTGACCTCTAAAAATTTGCTGAAACAATAATGCGACAGTCGCATTAATTGAGAATTTACGGTCCCTCAAATTATAATAATAAATTAATTATTCAATCGTATCAAAACCCTTAAAAAAACCTACCAGCGGGTTCCACATAGCAGTTTTTGCCATCGCCGCCGTAGGGTGGGGTGCACTGGCACTGGTAATAGCCCAGTGCCGCATTATAAACACAGCTGCCGTGTTCCGAACATTCTTCATGCGCGCGGCACGTAACTTCTGTGCAGGGGGGGGGCTATTTGGTGATGGAAAAAGGATTTCTTAGCTGGGGGAGGGGGGATAACGATGGTTTACCAGTGAAACGGGAAAAAGCATTTTACTTTTTCTTTTCGCTTAGCGCGGGGCGCCATGATGCCTTTACATTACTACCCAATCGTTTTTTACAAAGTCACTGCAAAATAAATCGGCGTTGAAATGTCTTATTCAGACAGTCAACAAAACCCCATGTGCCAGTCCCAACCAAAACCCTGTGAGTGTAATTTAAAGCGTCAAACGTCAAAGTGCATAAATATTTACAACCTTGTCAATTGTCATGCAAAGTCCAGTAATAAATACTAGGTATGTTTCCTTTTGGTTTTGATTGACATGTGACACTTTACTTTACTTTCAGGGCTAAGGTCTCCCCGGTACAGCCCGGGAACAGCCAAAAATTACTTCTAGCAAAGAAATTCAAAAAGAAGCCCAAACACACCAGGTTCACCCTGTTCAGTCTCCTCCACACAATCAGGGGGTGTCCCAACGAAGTTCGGTCTACACAGACACACATAACCCCTGGTATCCTGATTGTAATCGCAGAAGCCTGACGGGCCGCATTCTTCATGCCCACTGCAGGAAATCTGCATAGTTCTGTCTGAGGAGTCACCCCCCGTTTGCTTGTTGGGGTCACTGGGGGTGGGGGGTACCCGGGGTTCGGTGGGTTGCGTCGGTTCTGCGGTTGAATGTGTCAGGGTTTCTGGTTGAAATTGCAATCGAATCATCCAATAAACGACTAACGAAGATCCAAGGGTTCACAAGTAAGCCCATCGCCTGTGTACCCCCTTTTGCACACACATTCCATCCTTTCAGCAGCCCCTTCGCACTCGGCAAATTCTGAACAACGCTGAGAACCGCACTGGCCCGGTTCTGCGTGAGTGATGGGTGGTTGTTTTTCTGTTTGAATTGGGTAGTTGTGCATTTTGGAACTGTGCCAAGCTTGATGGGGAAGAGGGTATAGTATTTTCGTGGACAAATCATGCTTGAAAACTTTCCAATGGGAGAAAACCTACCCAAATACTAAAACGACACCAATAAATAACTACCCTCTGGCTTCTTCAGGTATATGACTTTGGCCTCTAACTAGCTATTTACAAGACATAAAGGTTCCTAAATTAACTTTTCATATGCTGACAAGTTATAACATAACACCCCTGAAAGCAAAATCAAATGCGAAATATAACCGTGGCATGTAAATCCGTCCCCCTCCAAGCCGGGCGGGCAGACACACTCGTACCCTCCTTCCGTATTGTGACAGGCTGCGTTTCTGTCGCAAGCGCTCGCACCCGATGTGCATTCGTCCACGTCTAAAATGAAATGGGTGCATTGGATAGTTGTGAAGTGGGGTGGACTTTTTTGAATTGTTTCAAAATTGGTGAGTGGTTTTTTTTGCGGAAGTTTCACCAATACCATAAAAATAGACAAAAATGCTGCGGCAAAAAGACGACGCAACAAATCACAAAGTTTTTGCGGTCATTATATCATCGATATTATACCAAAAACGAACAATGGCACAAATCCGAAAGCAGGAAGATGTGCTGGAAGCGTGCCAACGATATTTAACACATGCGATTTTTATAAAAAATGAAAGAATTCATTGATGTTATAACGTTTTACGTAAACATATTTAGGTATTCACAACAAATGTTTTCGCGAGAATTGCATTCCTGAACTATCATTGGCACGCTTAATGTGAGACAGCGCTTTTTGCTGCCCCCCCCCCCCCCCGAAACCAACCAACACAAACGCCGGCCGTGTTCAACTGATCAGTATAGTGCATTTGCCAACCGTGTTGGCAATTGCACCTGTAACTATTGCCATCTGGCATGCACGTCATGTGTTGCCCAGTGCACGGGTGCGCTCCGGGACGACACGGGTCGGGTCCGGATGCTGAAATTGTTATTTTTGTAAAATAGTGTAAAATAGTTACTAGTTGATGGGTGATAAGAGCATTTGTGAAGTGAGCAGTGAGGAAAATACATTTTGAAAAATAATGTGCAGTGTTTTCACATCATCAGGTGGTTTGGATTTGGATACATTATTGATGACCTTTGTTCCACAAATTTGTCACTCGATGAAATTTCTTACCAACTTGTCAAAAATAGCTTAACTGAATCGAGTAGGATACAATTACAGTTACAATTAATCTTAAATTTAACTTATTCACTTAGACAAAATTCAACTACACCCCCAAAACCAACGTTGGACAGTTTCCAAAACATTCGCCGAGCCATATCTGACTATTTTCTCGCCGGAATCGTACAGCACGTAGGATCGATCGACGCGTAGAATCACCTCAGCCGGGCGCCACCACTGATTGAGAAAAAAATGATCGATTTAAAAGTTTTGAATTGAGCGATGGTATTGGATACAGTTGGCAAACAGATTGTGTAGAGTAAATCGCATTTCTGATGACTTTTACGCGAATGCCCTAAAAAATTCCTGACAGGGACTTGTCAAGGATATAACGTTAAGCTAGGGTCAGTCGCGCTCCCGCATTTTGTAAGATGTCATGTAAAATGTAAAACGTAGCACAAACTTGTCAGCACGGAGTACTGTAAAATGTAAACTTGTAATGTTGCATTTTACTCGGCATTTTTGATTGTGCGTGGTATTTGAAAAAAGTTTATCTGACCAATATCTTATTTACATATTTACATTTAATAGTGCGTCCCGGGGGCAGTCCCAAGCCCTGTGAAATGTCCAGCAGGGTCAGGCCGTGGTGCCCGTATTCAGAGCTAAAAGTCAAACAGATTTGGTCATTTATTCACTATTTTGTCAATATTTGAAAAAGTTCAATATCCTGTGCGGAGGGACCAGACCTTATCTTGGCTGCCCCTTATGTATGAGTAAATTTTTTACTAATTGCTTGTACATTGATCCGCTCTACCCTTAAATTAAATTAAATATTTATACTCACCTCTTCAAATGGACACTCATTAAAGGTAATTTGTTGGTCCACTGCCAATTCGTATCGTTGTCCGCCATTCACAATCACAGATCGGGTAGAGTAACTTTTTATAACGCCTGCATTGTAAATGAAAGTGTTAACTATGTGGGATTAGATATTATTACCTAATTTCATCAGCAGAGGAGTTCTCCAGGCAGCTGGGTTCACTGTAAACCCACTCAAACAAATAAAACATAATGTAAAAAAATGAGAAAACTGCATCGAAATAACCTGGTGCCACCCTCCTGTAAGTCTCCGTATATTCAGGATATTCGACTTTTGCATCGATGGGCAACCTTGGCAACGTTCCAGACACAAATACACTGGCTTTGAAATAATGAAAAATGTCCTTTCCCGTGATATCTTGCTTTATTAGCACTGTGTTTTCGTTGCCGATGTGCACGGTGACTGTCCGATTGAAAATGCCACCTGTGGAAACGAAAATGTGAAAATATGTCAGTACACCATTTTTCCTCGAAATATCCCCATGGGGTGATTGTTTCAGAGTGCAAATTTTGAGGGGGGGGGGTTAAACGAGTGGGGTATTTCGAGGAAATACGGTAGGATGCGCACTTTGAATGGAAATGGGTTTTACATAACGCACCTGGATAATCGAACAAAAATTGAATACCTTTTCATCACAATAGTTTTACATTGATCTCACTATATAATAATTTATAATTTCACTACACAAAAATGAAATTTACACATAATGTTACCAAAATTTCATGAATTAGATTCTCTGATAAACCATGCGGTCTACTCCGAACAATTCATGGTGAGTCTATTTACCTATTAAAAACACCAAAAAGGCTACTCACCAGTGAGCGTGAACCCATTGTACGCATTGGGGCTTTTGACCTGGCCAAAAAGCCAACCAAATACCCCGCCAATGGTGTTGATCAGCAGCATGGAAGGCCCCAATTCTGGCGGAATCTGACATGTGTGAGAATTAGATTGGATTAATATTTAGTCACTTGTTTTGATTTCCGTATACTGTCCGCTTATGGGACTACCTATGGAGCTTTGATGAAACAAAGCATGCAGAGGGATAACTGACCAGGAATGACAAAGCACCGATAAATTTGGCTCTTTAGATGGTTTTGCATAGCACCAAGTAAATAGTAAATCGTTATTTACGCAAACCTGTGACAATGCGGTGAAAGCTCGTCCATCGGAATTGAGTACATACGTGTGCATGTCACTCATTTGTGCGCTGATGTCCACTGAATTGATGCTGCCAGTTAGACGCCCATTGATGCGCTGCGATTCTCCTGAAAATCAGAACGAATGGTGCTTTGAATATTTCGAATACAGGGTTCGAGGTGCATCAGAAAGTGATTGTCGTGCTGGTGCAGTTTTCATGATTTTGATAAGTGTTCATTGTTCAACTGAAAACTAAATTTTTCGGTTTAGTTAACCGGATTGCATGTGTTTGGAATCAGCTAACGCCTGTTGAAGAGAATCAACTAACTATATTGGTTCTACTTTATCTACAACTCATTAAACGCATTTTTCAATTGATCCAGTATTAACTGCTTGTGCAGTACAGTATATAGGCGCTGTGGTGTGTACACTAGTTTACTGCGAGAAAACTAACCTTTTAGTAAACTCATATATCAGCTTTGAACGACACTTGAGTTTACCGGAATGTGCTGTTCGTCAACGGCAGTTGACGGAGATAACAAATAACACATTACGGTAAACTCAGATGCGCTCAGAAGCTGATATATGAGTTTTCATAATTGTTAGTTTACCGGTAGTAAACTAGTGTGTGTCGTCCTTTAGCACACTTTTTCAGATCCCAGTAAAACCCCAACCCCAAACCCCCACCCCCTAACCATCAGGCAAGCACTCTTTTCCATTGCCATAAAACCCCTGCTGGCACACGCAACAGAATCCCCCATCGTGGTCGACACACTGCGCTTTTTCATGGCACCCATCCGTGGCACTGAGGTCGGAATTGGCTTCTAGATGGGCGCAAGTTAACCCGGAAAGACGCGCTGAGGGGTTCCCACCGTCGTTAGAGGGTCTTGAGTCTGTGGGGGGGGGGGGGGTTGCGGGGGTCTTGAGTGAAGGGAGTGTGTTGATGGGGTTTTTATTCTTGAGGGGTGGTAAAATGGCTTGGTCATACCAACTACACATTGAAAAAGTCACTGGCAATTTATATTTAAAAATATAAGAATCGAATAAGATTTTTATTTTTTTCCAGTATTTTCCTGAGAGATTTACAAATATTTTCATTTTATTTTTTTCCAGGATTTTCCAGAGAGATTTAATTATATTTTCTTCATGATAAAAATATCAGAAAATTCGTCTAAAATATTATATTTTTATATTTTTCAGAATTCTTAAAAAACAACAAGTAGCAGTTCCTTTCTGAAAAAAATTCTGAAATTCAATTTAATCATATTTTCTCAAACTCCCTGTCTTTCAATGCCAACCACAATACGTCAGTCACTTACCATGCCCCATTACTTCATGCATGAGCACTGACTGGGCAGGCTCACTTTGCCGCTGCAAAGGCGGAGCCAACTCTGCTCCCGACATGTCCATTTCGTTACCAACGTGGGTTTCACTCCTGCCACCTGTGATTCGAGGCGATTTAGTTGGTGAATATTGTATTTGGAAAATTGTGTGGGCTTATTCCTGGGAGGGGAGGGGATTCAATGGATAAAATAAGTTTTCTATGGTTCAAAGGTTCCACATTTATCCACACCGGAAGAAATACCTGCATGTTCTAAATACTAAACGCACTTTGAAGACGATCTACAATGCGCTCTACTCATATTGGCAAAATTTTCAGCGAGTCAATCAATCGAACACAGTCAAATCAATTTAAAAAAAAAAATTAATAATGATGCAAGAAGCGGTTATTTAAGCAGTTCCATACAAAATATAGCATTATGATGACTATCTAAAAAGGCATACGCAAGCAAGCAAAATTATGATTGTGCATCAGAACTCTCCAACTTCAAACAAAAGTCAAACCTTCAACTGTATTCATAACCACCACACTGGCGGCGGTCGGAGGCTCATTCAACGGAGTCACTAGAACTTTGTTCAAAATCTGCACCGGTGCCGTAGTCGGGTACTCGGGAAACCCCGGTTCCGGGTACCCGGAATCGGGCACGTCCGATTTAGCCGAGCGCAATATCAAGATCTCATTGGTGGCATCTGAATTTCCGTCCAGGCGTCCGATATTTTCGGCAGTATAAGCTGTATTTTGTCGCCAATCGGCAGCCGTATTTATCGGCTGGCCGAACGGAGATGACGCCGTGTGCTGCACTTGTTTCATTCCGGAAAATGTCCGGATCGGGGTGGGTGCAGTTGTAGTCGGAAACGGGGCTGGCGCCGTTGCGGACTCTTTGGGAAGCTGAAATAATGGTATTTACGAGCGTTGCGTTTGGGAAAAAGTGCATTTTTGGGTGAAAAGCAAAGCAGGGCAAGTATCGATGATTTTCGGAGCAACAGAGAAAGCTCAAACGTTCTAAAGAAACTAATTCAAAAGAAAAATCTATCAATCTAAAGTCTAAAAGTCTAAAAATCTATCAATAAAATCAAAATCTAAAATCTGGACCCATCCCGCACCCTGGCAGGGGCGTATTCCTCAAACGAACAACTGACAAAAACTGCATCTCACTCAGTAGGGCACGAGAACGCCTACACCTATTTTCCAAATTAACAATAACGACACTTTCCAGGGTGCGGGGGGGCAACTTAATAACAACTAAATGCAACCTCAAAAATGTCCCATCCATCTCTAACAACGGTGCAATTGCAATCGAAACACGCTTCTTCGCTCCACACCGGCTCACAACTTTCGGGACACCTGCCGTAAAAGTAGGGCGTGGGAGGGCAGTGCGTAGGGCCAGCCTGCAGCCCTCCATCGTCGTAGTAGAGGAATGTGTCTAGAAAATGGTGGGATGGATTGGGAAATGGGCGGGGAAAAATGGTTGTGGAGTTGGTAGTTTAGAAGGCAAGGGTAGGGATTTCCACTGGGGGGTGCCCCCCGAATCGCCCAGCTAGTTATCTATCAATCCAGGCGGCTGCTCGGCTATCTATCTATACCGAAGGACAGTTTTTGGCTACCATTCACTGCTATCAATCCAACACCCAGGAGGGTAAAAATACTGGAGACCCCAGACCCCGATCAAGAGCGTAGGCAAATTCAATAGATGCGGAAAAATGGGTAAATATGGCAAAACTTAGGGAATACTTGAATATGGGAAAACTGAAAATTAGTGGATTTTAGCGTAAATTAGCAATAGTAGCACGCAAGTTTTTCACAGCCATGACTATACCTAACTATTTAAATACAACTTCCCAATTTGGGGCAGGTGGTTATGGAGCAAGCCGAAATACAGTGAACTGGGGCCAGTTCCGCAAATTGAGAAGTGAGAAGTGAAATTGCAAATGCGAAGTGAAATGAGAAGAAAATTGGCAAAAGCGAAGGGAAATCACTTTTTATTATTTTTTTTTTTACTTCGCTTTTGCCAATTTACTTGTCACTTTACTTCTCACATTGCGGAACTGGCACCACATCCGACATGCTGACAATTAGATTGCGCGAGGAGTGAATAGCGACAAAACTCCAACTGAAGCTTCCGCATTTGCACATGTAAAATTAGATTTGGAAAATCATGGGTGAATTTTGAATAGGTTCATTTGAATAAATCATCGACTCAGGATTTTCAAAACATAACACGCAAGACGCAAGTTTGTGACATTCGAATGTGCACACATGGGGGCAGTCCCAAGCCCTGCAAAGTGTAAAGTAAAGTGTCAAATGTAAAGTGTCAAATACAAAGTAAAGTGTCAATCAAAACAAAAAAAGAAAAGATTTTATTACTGTACTTTGCATGACAATTGACATTTGACTCTGCATTTGACTTTACATTTGACAATTTACTTTACACTTTACAGGGCTTGGGACTGCCCCTGCATTCGCATACATACATACGTATAACATATGGAAACGGGTGTGGTATCGCTACAGCCCTTATGGGAAATAAAGCTTAATCATTTGCAAGCTAATAGATTGTAGGTAAATGATTTGTTTTTCACATAGGTAAATAAAAATTTGAACATAAGCCAAGACTTCATTAAGCATGGTAGTGCGTGTTGGCGGTGCATGATGGCAGTCATGGCACATCCCCAAAGAATTCCGTAATCTACAAAACCAAGCCGCCCACAAAGAAGCCCCCCCCATAACTCACCTTCAAAATACTCTGTATCATCCCCATAAGCGACTCGATTCTCCGCCAAAGCAGCCTCAGATGTTCCATCATCCATAATTGCGCTATTCTCGTAATAATCCTCCGGGAGCAGCGGCGGGAAATCGCTGCCAGTAGACCGCGGGTCCACCGGCGTCGAACCGGATACCCGGAAAATGTAGATACCCGCTTGGCCGATGTTGCTCATGCTGGAGGGGTGAGAAATACGGTACTTAAATCGAAATTTGATAAAAAAAAGATTCTTGGATAAAATAGTCATTCCCAGGTTACAGTTTACCGGTAACATTTCAGTCGAGCGAGCGATTCACATGTGTAAATATTGTAGTAAAGTGTAGTTACGTATTGAAATTATTTCACTAAAGATTTATTTAAGTAAATGGGTAACATACTCAATTAGATTTTTGTCTGTTTCCATTTTTCAATCAGCTATTTTTATAAGTTTTCACAGAATCCACTAGCCACGGTATGAGCCTACTCCGAACATTATCAGATATAAATATAATTGACACTATACGTTCAATGAATGTTAACAGCTGATCACCGAGCAGGATGACCACCCAGCCCCTCAAACAACCCCCCCCCCTCCATCCAAACAATCAACCTCACCTAGCCAATCTCCACACCCTCTCAGTACCGCTGGCGGGCAAAGTCTCGAACCTGCCGTCCCTGTTCACGAAGCCCACCTGGGCGGGCATGTCGGGCACGTGGGCGAATTTGCCATCAGATTGAACCCACTCGATGGGCCCGTACAGAAATAGGGCGTAGGTGATTCGTTGAGCCGGACCGCCTAGTGGGGTTGTAGGGGGGTTGTAGGGGGGTTGTAGGGGGTTAATTGGTAAATTTTTCAGCTTATTTTAAGTTTTCAGCAAGTTTTAAGCAAGTGGATATTCGAATCAACTTATCATGTGGTAAGCTGACAAGTTAATGGGCACATGACAGACAAGTAGCTTGGCTATTGACGAGTTCACTTGTTGCTTGACTACCCATTCACTTGTAGATTCACTTTTCACTTGAGAATGTGTGAATCTAGATTTTCTCGAGTGGAAAAAAGGCGTCAACTATCCAAAAGCTCCATTAAAACAAAGAAACCGCTGCGAAAAGGTCGTCACATGAAAGGGAATCAAGGAAAACGCAAACTCGAAATCGCAGTTTCTCTTTCGCTACGTTTTTAAGTGTTGTAAGTACTGTGAAAATGCCATCGGTGCCATTTTCACCCTTCTAAAATAAAAAAATTAACGCAAAAAATCCCTCTAACTAACCGGAAGCGAGGATGCATTGAAACGTGACTCTGTGCTTGCCCTGGGCATCGTAATGGCCCACCTGAGAAAGTCATGATATGTACGCGCGGGAAAAATCACACGAGATAACTAGGGATGAATATTTACTTAGACTGAGGGAAACGTCGGCAAGTGTCAAATTTTAGTGATGTATTTATTTAGAATATTTAATATTAATATTATTTTATATTTCGAATGCGATGAGTGTGGTGTGTAAATCGATTCGGGTGTGCAATTTTCCCCTCGCATGTGCAAATCCCTTGACGGACAGGTGCTGCACCATAAAACATTGGCGGTGCAATGATTGTTAATTTGTAGTGATGGAATAGCGCCATGGCGCCAAAGGGCGCCAGCGCCATGGCGCCATTTTTTCTGGCGCTTTTCCATCACTACTAATTTGTCAACGTAAAGGTGAAAGTGATTCTCCAACGGTTAACGGTGCAACAGGGACAGTTAAACAATATGCACATTAGATTTACACACAACAAAGTGGTAAAGCGAATTCTTCAAAAGTGTTCTTTTACTTTTTCACATTCAATGACACTTTGTAAAGTTGCAAAAACGTCAATCGTCAAAGGCATCAATCAACACTTACCCTGAACCAAGTTGCCACGAGCATGGAGATCGGAGTGAAATCGTGATCGTCGCGAAAACTCGATCGAACGAGGTCGGCCACTTTTTGCAGGTGTTCAGCCTTGGCCCACTCTTCCCTGTGAGTAGGTTTTTTTGAAGAAAATTTGGAGGTTTATGACGGGATAGCTAGCTTTTAGTTGGCGCCCGTGCTTGTTTCAATTTTTTTTTACCAATCGTTTACTCACGTATATAGGTATTCACATTTACACCATTTTGCACCTACCGGTACTTAAATACATATTACTCAGGTATTTTTGCTCCAATTGATTCAGATGCATAGCATTGAATTTAGGGATAAAGTAATGTTTATATAATTGATCGATATATCAAAACAGAAGAAAACAACGCATAGGCATAAAATAAAATCATAAAATGCGCGCGGTGCCAACATGTAAATAAAAATAAAAATAAATGGTAAATAAAAATCACAAATAAAATCGCGCCAAGCTCAACCAACCTATAAAACACTTCACCATTCGCTTTGTTGGCACCCCCGCGGACCCCCTCGGGACCCTTCTCTGGGCTCGTATCCACATCCGCATAAAACGGCGCCACTATGCTCACATTGTAACTGCTCAGCGGGCGCGACACGTAGTAGGGGAAGTCCGTCTCGAATGTGACCACTCCGTTGCCGGAAATGTACGCCGATTTGTATATGCGCTCGTAGTAGGTCAGGGGGTATCTGGGGGGGGGGGTTCGTTGTTTTCGTTGGGGGACTGGGGATGGATTTACCGTATTCGCTCGAAATACCCCCAGGGGGTTATTTTTTTGCAAATTTTGAGGTGGGCGGGTATTTCGAGGTGGGGCTTATTTTTTCCTCAGATCTAAAGGACCTGGGGGTATTTCAAGGAGGGGGTTAATCGAGGTAATTATTATTATTATGGTAGTAATTATTCAGCGCGATGTTTGTACACAAGACAATATTGAAAAATCAAAATGTTCACTTTAAGAAAAACGGCTCACCTCAAGTGCACCTCTGCACTAGAAACTTCATCGAAAGATCGCAGTTTTTTGTCGCCATGCTCCCTACCAAACGGTACAAATTCTTCTGTCCGTAATGAACACTGGGTCAATTGTGCACAGAAGCTTGAAAGTGCGGCGAAAATGGCCAGGGACCATAAATTTGACGATGTCATTTTGTAAAATGAGCAAAAATGTCCGCGCCTAATAGAATTAACAAATATTATGGAATTAGTTTTGCGAAAATTAATAATTAACAGGTAGAATTTCAAGTCAGCTAGCTAAATACTCTCCTCTACGTGAACACATGATAAATAGAGGATTTGTAGAAAATTTCGTGAATTATTTTTATTCACTTTAGAAATTGAACAGCGGCTCGTAGAGTTATCGAAAATCTGCGAGTTATTTTTATTGCGCAATATAAAATTGACCATAAAATATTTGAAAATATGCAATATTCAAATGGGCTAATTCCGGATAATGTCGACTGCCCCATTATGCAGCCAGGGATTAAATTTATTTTAACCGACATGTTTTGTTCACAAAGCCACAAATTCATTGTGACTATCATTGAAAAAAATCATCAATTTTTGGAAAATATGATTAAATATAATCTCAGAAAATCTCTCAAGTATGAAATATAATTGAATCTCTCTCAAAAACCCTGAAAAAATATATAAATAAATATAAATATCAGAATTTGAAAGATTTTCTGATATTTTTAAAAATCTCAGAAAATCTCCCAAAAAGAAAATATAATAAATCTCTCTGGAAAATCGTGGAAAAATATAAATCTCAGAAAATCTTATATTTTCTGAGGTTATCTGAAATTTTTAAAATATAAATCTCGCAGAGATTTTTTCAATGCTAATTGTGACCAAAATCATACAATATTCAACGTGCTTCTAATGGGGCTGCCCCAAGAAACGCGTCGGGCTAATTGAAATTCACACAGAACTCTGACAGATCGTTAATTTTGTTGAAGGTCATAAATTATGAGGGCAGTTACATTTTATGCCTTTGAAATATGGCGTAACAAAGGGCATCCGGTGTGAAAACGAAAGTGAAATTAAGTGGAGGAACAATGTGCACACAGAAAGTCCTCAAATAAATCCCACGGGGTGATTTTTTTCAACGAAGGTACCATTTATTATGGAAGGGGACATATTATTTCTGAATTTTCGCAATTTTCACTGTCACTGAAGTTTCTAATTATATATAGGTAGGTAAGTATCACAATCCGAATAACCCCTACGTATACATAGAGGGGGGCTTATTCAAGCGAGTGTCACAGGCTTTTTCATAGGGTTTTTTACTCAATAAATATAGGGTACTATTTAAGCAGGTACATATTATTCCGCACTTCAATGACATGGTGGGTTTACTGAACGAAAAGTGAGAAATGAGTTCAGAAAAATTTCGTTACATATTATACACACGCCAAAAGATCACCAATAAAATGTTCTGACATTTTGACAAGTAAAGATGGGCTGCGAAACAGATGTCGCTGAGAAAATCTTGTCAAAAGTGCAGCCGCACGCGTTCCATATCGAATTTTGCCAGCTGAGACTATTTTTTTAGCTAACAGAAGGCCTTTTGAACACCCAAAAGTTAAAAAGGTGTGAAAAACGTAACCGAGATGGGAACACGTAATGCGATATCAATAAAAAATCAAATAAAACGCGATAACTGACAAATATCAATGCAAAAATATCCTGGACGATAAGTCGAAAAGAGAAATGTCATTTATCTACAAAATACAAAAAACGCGTTGAAGCTACCGGCATACATGTTTGATGTAGGTAGGTAGATTTCATTGGACAAGCCCTTGTTTTGAAACATGCAAAATCATATTTACATAAATTATTTCAACACCAATACTGAGGTCAAACGTACCCAAAAGCTTTTATAAAGGCAGTTTCAAGGAAAGCACCAATGGTGGTTTTGCGACTGAGGCCTGGTACACATCTAAACGCATTACACATGTAAACCTGCCCCACCCATCTACACAATTCGGGTGCGCTGACGATCGAAACAATGCATACTGCCAACGCCGCTGAATAATGAACTATGTTTGATTGAATGATAGACGTTTATCGATACAACGTGTAGATAATCGCTGTTTATCCACACACTCTGCCTAGATGTGTAATGGGTTTAGATGTGTACCGGCACAGGACCGTTTTAGCTGTCGTTCAGGGACTTAATGACTCCCAAAGCAAACATGTGAAAAAGTACGAACTGGGAAAATATTTTACAACACAAATATAAACAAGCTCGCAGACAGAATGTACATAAATACATAATTTTGTACAGGAAATGCCGCACTCGATTTGCATGCAGCCAGCAAGGTAAACAGTTGATAAGACCCGACCGGCTTAATTGTTATTACTTGTGCCCAGTTTTTGGTAGACCACACCACGCAAGTACCGCATTCAATTGAACAGAGGCCCGGTACAAAAGCCGAAATCAATACAACCAAATAAAAAATTGATAGGCAACTCACGAATTTCGATTTCTATGCACAGCACTGAAATTCATTTTTGGCTGACATTACAGGTGGGGGATCTTTTCAGGATAATTTTCATTAACATCACATTGAATTCGTCGGGAGAACTCATTTCTGAAATAGAATTGTTTGCAGGCTATTTTGATGACAGGAAATATTTATTTCCATGTATAAGTTGCACAACCTAATGTGCACATTTGAAGTAAAAATTGTAGTGATATAATATTCATTGAAACGGTAACGTTAAAACGGCGACCAAAATCGCTAAAGATAGAAATACATAGCAGAAGAAATGCTAAAAAGCAACGCAGGGCGAAAAACTATTCGATCAAATGGATTCTTTCGGTTGACCACTGGACAGTAAAAAATTAAAGCCACATCTCAAGAGCGTTTCATCGTTTCGCTGCAGCGCCACGGTGGTATTACATAACGTTTTTAAAACATATTTACGTTTACTCGAGCGTAAATACGTTGACGTTTCCTCCCGAAAAAAACCTGTACTCACTTACTCGCGTACTTTTTGAAAGGAAGCGATAACTGAAGACGTATTTTAAGAGGACAGAAAGTGACAAACAGAATGTGATAAAAATATGATATTTTCCTGAGAAATACTTATCAGGAGAAAACAACAAATGTTTGATGTACTCTTAAGTGAAAATAATTTTTTTTTGACTTTTACTGTTTCTGTGAGAAAAATACCCACTTTTACGTTTTCACGGGAAGAAGTATTTTATTCACGTTTTACGCAGTGTAAAAGTAAAAAAATTACTTGACGTTTTCTGTACTCAGCTGTGAGTAAAAAAAAATACATTACGTGTACGTTTACTTTGAAAGAAGTTCAGTACTTTTAACAACACTGGATCACTGTTTGAAATCTATCTCTGATAGGGGAGATTCACGTTTTACACGTTTAAAATAAAGAAACTGCCAATGAGGTTAAGGTCAATTAAGAAAACATTTTTTGGAAGTGCGGCAAAATATGGCGAAATAAAACATACGAATTTACATAGCACAAGAATCGATCACCACAATCGACAGTTCCACAAAAAAAATTCCCACAAACTAAATACAAATGCCGACTTCTCAAAGGGACTGAAAACAGATGCCACATTTACACGCCTGCCAACATTTTCACAAACACGCTATTTATGAAAGCTGTTTTAGGGTGCATTTTATATGTGGGTGGAACAGTTCAGATTGAGAACACAACAGACGTCATTAGATGAGAAGCCTCAGAGCTGAGTATGTGCCAGGTATTTGGCGGGGTATTGAGACGATTTTTGGGTTTTGGTCGATATTACTTTTCGATATTGTAAATTGTCACAATGTTGACGAGTCTTAGTTGACCATTTAGTCTTAGTTTACCATATATTTTTAACCTCCGGCAACGGTAGTTCACGGACTGCTCTATCTGTCAACCCAAATGCGTTGAAAGCAATTTATCAGCTTTGGAAAACTAGTACGTATTTAGGCCCAAATACTCGATGAACATTTGACAGAATACATCATCCCAACACTGCTTTTCCTAGGGAAATCATTACGAAAGTACCTATAAGCATGATATGCTTGGGGATGAGGCAATTTACACTTTTTGTCTAATTCAAAAATTCGCCAATACTGCTGAAAATCATCGTATACACTTTTTCCGGATGCGGACATTTTTCCGCCGCCGCGCACAGAAGCCGAGTGCGCGCAGAAAACTTCTGCGGGGCCATTTTTGGCCCAGCCACCCACAAGTACTTGGTGTGTTCGATAAATATTGGGACAATAGGTTTTTTTACAGCTTCTAGTGCAATGGTTGCGAAAAGTGATCAATTCTTTCATTTGATAAATCGATAAGCTCTCGGTTTGTAGGAGCGTCGACATTCAAGCCGAATATACTCATTTCATGAAGTTAGAAAAACACAAATCATTTTCTGAGCAGCATAGATTTCTTGGTTGAACAAATCTGACTGTCCCACTACTTATGGAACATACCCAAATACTAGACATGTGAAAATAAAAATGGGCAATGAATGTCTACTAGGAAACAAAATCTGCTGAATAGATGCCCATACACATTCACAATTTGGCATTCAAAGATGCCAATAAAAGCAGTTGGTTTACTATAGTTGCTTGCAACTTTAATTGATGCTAGTTGGATGGTGTAAAATGCTAGAATACAGAACCAAAAACCAGAAATGACTCATTCTGATATACTGAAATTTTACTATAGTATTTGGTAGACAGACAGACATACAGACTGAAGTAGTTTCTGAACTAAGCGCACAAAAAACCCTTGTGGCAGATAGATACAGTCATACAAATATCAAAATGAATAGAATTTTCTGACAAATATTTACATGGTTCCTACTACTTGTGGATATCAAAATTAGTTTACCTAGGTATATGCATGCTAGTGATGGAATGGCGCCATGGCGCGGGCGCCCTTTAATGGCGCCAAAGGACACCAGCGCCATGGCGCCATTGGCGTTTGGCGCCCTTTTCGCTGGCGGCCGGCGTCATTGGCGCCGGCGCCTTTTTTCCCGGCGCCTTTCCATCACTAATGGATGCTAAAGTTTGGGGGATACTAACCCCAAAAGAACTCGTAATCTATTTTTTCTTGATTAGCTGAATCGTATTGAGAAGGTTTACATGTTATTCAAATATTTTAAATTTGGCATGGTAGCATTTCCGTATGGAAATACTCTGCGGATGTAGCGCAGTGGTAAATTTTTTTGTGATGTTTATCCAAGCCATTCATGTTGAAAGTGCAGAGGTGGATTCAAAAATCCATAAATAAAAATAATTTTGGGGGTAGGGCAAATGAGCGGTACCTAGGTAGATATTTACGTATTTAAATACGAAAATAATAACACTTAAATTTACTACAAATACTTCGCGCCTACTATTTACTACTATTCAAAGATGCACACTATTTACTGGTAGTAATCTAGTGCCATGTCAACTGGAAGATATGAAAACTGGAGGCTATTTTCCAAAACACTGTAGATCGTCAAGTAGAGTTACAGATGGGCTATTCAGTGACAAATAGAGTTCCGGATTTCCAGAGTACAACATTTTATCAGAAGTCTGAAAACATTCTCCAAAATGTGAGTTGACAGGACCTGGAATAGACTCCCGCGATGCATAATTGTGTTCGAGCGAAATCCGATCGGGGAATGAAATCAAATCCCTGAGAAATGGCGCTGCCCCAAACACAACAAAATGCAACAAAATGCAACAATGAAGAAGTAAATAGAGGGCGAAAGTGAACTATAATATCCAAAAATGCCACCTACTGTTAATGAGATAATCCCCTCATATTTGTCAGGATCTTTATGTGATCGTGTCGTGATGATATGGATTACCTAATTTGTCAGTTCTCAGCGGGTGGGTGAGAACATCGAATGCGACTTTTTACGTTTTTTTTTGCGCCAGAAAAACTGCGGGTGGCACTCAGGTGCTTACCGGTATTCAGGAATCTCGCTTTATTTTCGCTGTATTCCACAGAATTTGCAAAGAAAGACACAAGAAATTTACTCAGTGTCACCAATTAGTAGATTACTAATCACTGTCTCATGGAGGCACTTCAATACACGTCACAGACTTTCAATTCGGTACTTCAAATGCTTCACGAAAATTCTTGTGAAGACACTTCACAGATCGACAGCCGCTTCAGATATTTGTTGTGCATATGTGAAGTGACTGGCTTCACGAATAGTGCAGGCTGTGTGAAGTGCCTTCACAAGAGGAAAACATTCTGTGAAATCACTGTGGTAAATACATTATTTGAAATATAGCAAATACATCATTTTAGCTGCACATGGATATAGGATTTTTGGGTGTTTAATGTTTAAAATATTGTTTTCAAACTTCAGATGATGTATTCACACTATTCACGGAACTGCAAGGCTTTATGTAAAAAATACATCTTCGATGAGAAAATTCCTAAGAATTAAAAATTAATTAGGTAGATAAATTGATACTTGAGCTGAGATTACAGCTCAGCGTGAATTTGACATAAAATGATGACGCAAAATTATTGCGTAAAATTAATTAATTGACAAAAAATGTAAAATTAGTTCCCTGACGTAAAATGATGACGTAAAATGAAAAATTTGAATTTTTCAATTCGCTCTAGCTGTGGTTGATAACACTCAGTATTGAACACGATTAAGGTATTGATTCATATATGAATATATATGATATATTGAACGTACATGACAATAACTGTAGTTTGTGTTCAGTGTACTGCAGAACACACGTTAAAACAATGTCGGTGTCACGTTAGAACAGTGTACATACCATCTACATACTAATATTAGTCTACAGAACCTTATAAATGGCGGTTTTTGTTGCATTTTTCGACGTCTGCGTACGTTTCAGACGACAATTTCGTACTTGGTTTTCAAAAATTTTCTTGTGAAACAATAACCCCCCCCCCTCGAAATACCCCCCCCCCTCTCGGGACCACTATGAAACAATCACCCCCCGGGGGGTATTTCGAGGAAATACGGTATGTAATTTATTTTACGCGGTCATTTTACCTCGTCATTTTACGTCAAAATCACGCTGAGCTGTAATCTCGGCTCTTGGGTTAATTGAATCACCGAATGATCATACCGTATTACCCCCCTCAAAATGGGCACTATGAATTAATAAACCCCCCTCGAAATACCCCCCCCCAATTCAGTGTATAAGCAACGTAGATGACAAAAGCTCTGGGAAACGCATAACACACGTTAAAAACAATGGTTGTGTTACGTTACAAGATGGTTTATATCATCTACATACCTATATAAGGCTATAGACTCCTATACATGGTGGTTTTTGTGGCATTTTTCTACGTCTGCATACGTTATTAGTACTAGGTTTTCAAAAAATTTCTGGCGAAATAATCCCCCCCCTCGAATTACCCCCCCCCCCCGAATTACCCACCCCTCGAACCCCCCCCCCTCTCAAAATTCTCACTCTGAAAAAATAAACCCCCTGGGGGTATTTCGAGGAAATACGGTAGATAATTATCCAATAATGTCCAAGCTAGCCTTGCTAGCAACAATTATCGCCTTTCTTCACAAATAGCGAATAAAAGTCACATGGCTACATCACCAAACATTAATTATGCTGTGCCTGTGCAGCCCAACGACAAGCCGCTCAGGGACGTCTTCCCACGTGCCAGTGGTGATGTTGTATTTGGCAATTTCAGCCCTGTTGACTTTAGTCCATCCCCCAACATAGTACAATGAGTCATCGATTGTGGTCAGTGCACCACAGCACATGCTTCTTGGCAGTATGCCAGGCACAATTTCCCATGACATCGTGTCGAACCTGTGGCATGGCAGTGGCTGTAGAGGTGAAGTTGTATCTAGTATAGCGTAGTATATTACAGTATTTGCTCGAATTAACCCAGGGGGATTTCAGAGTGAATACTTTACATTTGACACTTGACAATTGACACTTTACTTTGCATTTGACTTGACATTTGACACTTTACTTTACATTTTACAGGGCTTGGAACAGCCCCCACTTGTCTTTGTGTCCAGCTGGTGAATTTCCATTAATTTTTTTTGTCCTATTTACAAAAGTATGGCAAAACTGTACAAAACTATGGTGAGCCACAAATACTGATCAAAGGTTGGAGAGAAGCCTGCTAGTTTGTACATTTGCTGTATTTTGTACCTTCAGTGCATAACCGCATGTGCACAGTTATTTTGTTGTACACAACCCTGTTTTATGCATTATAAAAAAACAGGGACATCTGAAAGAAAAATTACACTTTCTGTACCCAAGTATTTTGTCCAGGAAAGCGTAACAAAGCATAAGGGTATTTTGTGAAAGCAACTGTGTAAGAGTAAAGTTAAATACCAAAATAAACATGTATTTCTGGTAAGTGTGAATACACTTTCACAAGTCTGGTGAACACTAATTTAGTGAGTATACTTCACTGACTTTTCTTGCAGATATGGAACTTGATTCCAGAATTATGGAACTTTTTCACTGTGCAGTGTAAACATAGTTTGAGCTGACAAAAAATTTATTGTGAAAGATCCACAATTCAGGGATAAAGTTCCATATCTGCAAGAAAAGACAGTGAAGTATATGTACTAGTTACGTGTACATTCCAATTTGCATAAATATAATTTGAGCCTGACTTTCAACACTTATAAGCATTTGAAAATGAATTTAGGTTGTCAGTTTGGATGTCCAAACCAACAACTGAAATTCATTTTCAAATGCCTATAAGTCTTGAATGACAGGCTCAAATTATCTACAAATTGACATGTGTGTACACTCAACTAGTGAGCACCCTTAACTGTCTATTCTTGCAGATATTGATGGAACATTGTATTGGAATTATGGAACCTTTCCATTTAATTTTTTTGTCAGCACATGAAGCCGTGTAAAGCCTGCTTGGAACAAATAAAGTAACCATCAAATAAAAACCAACACTTCGCAATTGTTCCGCGAGTATTCACCAGCTAGCCAACCACCACAGACAAACAATTTATCATGATACACTTCTGCACCTGCCTGGATATGGTGTCTGCTTTGTTTGAGGGATGGTTCAGTTCGCCATGCTTGCAAATCCGCATCCAGTGATGTCACATCTGTTTTAAGACATTTTAATAAAAGCAAATTAAATGACATTTGTCACTAATACCATATTCAAGAGAAGTATGGTGAATGATACATCACTTTTCACACTAGTGATGGGATGATGCCATAGGGCTGGCCCTGGAACCATCTGAGGGTGCCAAAGGTTGTCAACAATTAGTGATATGTGCTCTTTCTCTAAAAATTTTGTCTCTCCAAGATCGATTCAAGAACATTGTATTGTAATTAAGGTGGCATTTATATTGAGTGCAGTGGTGACCCTGATGTCTGTCACTATAATTTTGAGTGGCAGCATATGGCACCCCATTGGAATTTCCCATCACAAATCCCAATTTGCAAACTATGAGAAACCCCATTGTATTTCTATACACTAACCTGTAGTATCACCACTAGGCCATCCTGCAATTGAGTATATTCTTCCATGATAATAGGCGAGTGCATGAGTCCAGCGTGCGGCCCCCAGCATGTTTGGTGCTGCCCACTCAACTGCACCACTTTCCAGCCAGTATCTTAAAATATAGTGTATGTAAGGTGGTTACACAACCAAAAGATCCAATACCAAACAAGACTTACACAAAGCAAGTCACAAGACCAACTGTGTACTGTCCACCACAGACAAGTACTCTACCACCAGGTATTTGGGTCCCACCTGCATAGTATCTTCTATATTGTGTTGGTATGTCCAACAGCCTAGTAACGCTGTAGTCATCCACATTGATCCGGTACACATGCCCAAGTGAAGCTACACATTCAAAATATAAACGTTTTTTTTTTGAGAAATCAGTTTTCAACAAAAAAACTTTCTGTATTTTGGGTTTAAAAAAATCTATATATGTGTGCCAAAAATCAATCAATTCTGTGGTTTACTTATGTTGTTTTTTTTTGGTTTGTAAAAACTCAATTTTTTTTGTAAAAACTCAAGTTTGGACACATGTGGAACATCTTTTATTTTTCACTTATTGCATCATCAAACTTGAATACCTTATGTACATATTTACATAAACTGGTGGAAAATTTAAATGGAAAATTAGAAGTTTTTTACAAAACCATGTTTTAAAACGCCCACATGCAAGCTGTCAGGCTGTCATCTTGTGTGCAGGTTCCCCCAAGTATCTACTATGTATACCCAAGGGGGCACCCCCTCAGGCCACCCTTGCTGCTGAAAATAATTTGTGTCGGGTTTTTTTCTGGCAAACATAAATGGAAGATACATACAAAGTTTTGTTCAGGCCGAAATTTGATTTATTTATAAAATTGGTTGGGGATGGATTAGGCCACAGATTTTTCTTGACATATGAGATGGTAACTTCCTGCAATTTTTCCACCCTTTCACAACCCACACAATCCCCACACCAAAATTTTGCTGAAGATCAAACCTGAAATATTTTTTGAACAAAACATATATTGGAACTAATGTGTCTTACACAGCCCCAGGCTTATCATACAGCAGATGGGGGCCAGGACTGGCTTCCTAAGTGTCATGAGCAACATGTGGCTGGTCCTGCACCACATTGTTGCACAAAGTCTGCATTTATGGCCATTAGTGAAAATACCGCTGTTCTAAGACAGCATTTCCATAAAAGCGTGATGGGCCTCTGCAGCATCTGGATGCAAATGACTAAATGCTAGTGCCGATTGAATTCAGACAACAATTATCTGTTAAACATATATCAGGGGACAACTGGCGATGTCTCCTGTATTTTGTATAAATTGGCCAGAAAGATGAAAGGGTCATTCCCAGAAAGTGTAAATTTGTGGTTTTTGCAATCACAATCAAAATGTTTGCACTTATAAAGTTCTCAATATGTTTGAATGTTATGAGGTGGCTGATATCTGCAATTTGGGATGGATTTTTGTGGAGCAGCATCAGTGGGGTGACAGCAGGGGGTCAAAATAACCCTGCAACCTATGTGCGGCTCTGAGCGAGCCATTTGTGATTTTTTCTCATCAAAAACCTGCCAGCACAAGCGTATCCATTGCTTGTGTTGGTAGCATGCCAGCAATATTCTGTGTGGGATTCCGAAATTTTCCAATTATATTTGCCAGAAAAAAATCAAAAAATATATAGGAGGCTGTCATGGCTGACTAGGGGGGTGCTGGGGGTGCCATTTGGGGACAATGTAAAGAAATGTTGGCCCCAGATTGACACAAAATTTTAGCAAGATTGGGCTGATCATTTGCACATGAGAAAATTTCGAAAATTGATGTACCATATTACCTCGAAATACCCCCATGGGGGTTTATTATTTCGCCAGCAAATTTTGAGGGGGGGGGGTAAACTCGAGGGGGGGTTATCCGAGGGGGGTCTATTATTTCGCCAGAAATCTTACAAAAATTCCCATACTCAGACGTAGAAAAATACGACATTGTCAGAGGCGTATGAGTGTTTATAGGCATATACTACTGTATATACACATAAACCCTTCCCTAACATCACTCAGTCATCAGTTCTGTTTCAACGTGTGTTCTGCATAATACAGTTCACACACTGTGGTATTTGTTGTGTACATGCTGTTTACAGTGTATTTGGGGGGGGGGTATTTCGAGGGGGGGGGTATTATTTCCCCAGCCCATTTTGAGGGGGGGTTAATTCGAGGGGGGGGGTTAATTCAAGGGGGGGATAATTTGAGGTAATACAGTAGTCAATTTTCCATTTATATGTGCCACCAGTTTACTACATCAGAACATATAAACACCTTCCCGATCAAGTCCGGCCCCCTAGTTTTATATTCACTTCGCATGCCCTATCTCCGGTTGTGGGAGGGGTGGAAAGCTAATACTTGTGGCGTATATAGGTGCAACCCCCCACTACCCCTGATGAATCAATGGGGCAGCGGCGACTCACTATAGAGGGGGTCGCCGTATATGTGAAATAAATTTGTGGCGTTTTCACTGTCCCGCACAGGTCCGGCCCCCAGTTTATTTCTTACACTACGGCTTGAAAAAGGGGCGTTAGGCGCCAACAATGCCACATAAAAGTGACGCTAAGCGCAAATGACCTTATCAAATGGCGCCAGTGCCATGGTTCTATTCCATCACTAATCCCGACACCTCAATATTTATTCCCTATCCCAAACATTTAATTTTAAAAGGCACTTTTTGCTTATATTTTGTGACAAACTTGACACGCTGGTTTAGGGTGTTTTATAGAGGAATGTTTAAGGTGTCAAGTTGCGTAAAGAACTGTTGGGATGTGTGTAGTAAGATGTGTTCCCGTTGGGAACTTATATAATGTTTGCCCGCCAGTGATCGAGAGGCTACTTCAATAAAGACAACAAAACTCTTCCAAGCTGATCCGTCAATGGTGGACGTGCTGGGTTTAGCAACTTTGCAGCCCATTGGAAGGTCTCTATTGCAAGAAGTCTAACATTTGTTGCTGTCATCCGCTGACAATTTCCTGTCATCCGCTGACAAGTTCCTGTCGTCCGCCGACAAACCCTGTTGTCAGTCGCCATACACATTTATGGCGGCTCTATCTCAATCGGAACGGGAGAGTGGAGAGGAGAGGCGTCAGCGCCACACTCGCGCACACCCTGTCAATTTGCTACCGGATACACATTTGCACGCTGAGGAGCAACGAAAAATTCAAGATGACCGCTTGCGAGAGGGGACTCGACACGCGAGATTTCCGTTGGCGCGCTATTCTGCCGTGGATGATGTATGTTTGACGCCAGTCCGCGCACGCATTTTCAACAATTCGGAACGTATTTTCTGCAATTCAAATACTACTCCGCGACCATTGCCACCGCCACTAGAATTCTCCAATATTCCGCACAGCTCAGGCTTTACGTATGTTGATCGACGCATGCGCCGGTTTGTGCAGGACCATGTACCAGCGCCACGTCACTTTCAGCGTATTTGCATGGCGCATTCATTTGAGCCGGATCCATTGACGTCGCATTTAGTTGATTTGCAAAATTTGGAGGGGGTAAATGATGAGAAAAACGGGATTTTTCACGATTTGTGGCGCGGGGAAATGATTCAATGTGATTACAACTCTGGGGAAACACGACCGTACACGGCAGCGAATTTCTCAGCTGGACATCACATGACATCATCCCCTACGCAAATTATGGATGCAGTGCACGTTCCACAACAGATTCCGGCTGCTGTAGATGTTTCTGATTCGGAGTCGTTGTTGTTGGAAGCTTTTGAAAAATTAACAGAAAGGTTTGACGCTTTGAAAGCTGCTAAATCACCGAAGACGAAGGCAACACAACTGAAAAATAAGGTTAAAAGTAACAGTTTGCCATTTAAGCCCCCCACGAATTCTGCTGAGAGGGGACATTTGCCTGCAACAGGGGTCACGTACAATGCTGAAAAAACATCTGATCCTTGGTTGATAAAAAATATGACGTTGGCACCTGATCAAATCATCGGCTCAAAAACGAATTCTAAAACGGAAATTCTGCAATTTTGGCTGATGGCCAAACCACATGTCATGGACAAAGTGCCAATTTACAAGGGGAAAAGTGATGTTTTGTCTTTTGGGGAATGGCGCCGCGCCTGCGAAGTGGCGGCTATGTCTCTACCCGATGAATCTCTAAAAAAACAATTTTGGATTGAATTATTCAGTACAAAGTTAGCCGGCGATGCGCATAAAGTTCTGACGACGCTCTGCAAGCCGGAAGACTTAACGGATCATGAAAAAGTGCTGTCTGAATTGTCGTCTGTTTACAAAAAAACGGACAAAATGTATACCTACTCAGAATGGGAGTCGGCAGGGATGTTTCGCAACGAAACTTTGATGGATTATTACTTACGCTTATTGTCTAAGATCCCATCTGATTTGCGAGAGACCGTGGAATTCGATCGATCAAAAATCGACAAATTAATCGCTACGAAAATTTGGTCAAAATTTGATGAATCGAGATTCGACAAATATGTCATGGCTAATTTTAGGAATTTGGCCAAAGTCCAGAAAATACCATTTGCCCAGCTGGTACACACTATTGATGATTATTTCAGGGATGTTAAGGGGAGTAACCCTAGGGTTGAAAGGGGCAGCAGAACACAAGCAAACAATACCCCAACCCCTCGAGCCACGTTCAAACAATTTTTGACAGAAAATCAATCGACCGATCCATGGTGCCCTTTGATGAATCATTCCGGGCACAGGGTTAGCCAGTGCCGGGTAACTCAACGCCAACAGTTCCAAACACAATCTAACCAGGTGCAAATGACTGCGACACCAAAATCCGATGGATATGGACATGTGAGACGCATTGGCCCACCCCACACCTCGGATCCTTCCCTTCCAAAAACAACGATATCTGCAAAAATTGGCTATGCCATCGGTGATGAGCCTGTTGCAGGAGATGCGGAGCAGGTCGTTGACGATGATGAAGGGCATGCTGTTGAGGCTGTCAACGAGAATTCTGGGGAGCCATGGGATATTTACTGCACAGAATTCCGGCACAGAGTTGCAGAGATGTTCAATGACGATCCAGGTCAGTTAGCAGAATGGAAGCGGTTATTTTGGTTAAAAAACCCATCTAATGCACAGAAAACGGTGACGCACGGGTCGCCGAAATGTTTGGTGAGCTTTTCCAGCAGCCCACCTCTGACTTTTGAAGAAGGACAATTATCAAAATTGCATGATCACGAAGAATTAACTGATGTTTGTGATTCTCTACCATTTGTGTCTCCTGTGAATGTTGAATTTGATTCAGTTGGTGGAACTCAACCACATGCTTTTGGAATTACTGATGAAATTAACAATTTTTCTGCTAGAGCATTAGTGGGAGATAGGCAACAAGTTTGCATAAAGCTACAGCCTATGAATGGGCCCCAAGTATACAGTGATTTGTTGGTGGAAGGTATCCCGTGTAGGGCTTTACTGGATTCTGGCTGTTCACGCACAATCATTCCGATTGCAACATTGAGACAAATTGCTGAAAAAACAGAATTAGATGTAGATAAATATTTGAGAACAACGTCTTTACAATTACACATGGTAACTGGGTTAACGAAAACTGGCACTTTATGTGAGATACCACTTTACTTTGAACATATTTCTCCTATTGACAAAGTAGCCCGGCGTGTATTGGCAGTGATTTTGGTGAATATGGAACCCGATGCACTAGCCGAGCTGCTTATTGGGACTGATATCATGCCTTTTTTGAAGATGTCGTGGTTGATCCCACTGGCACTTGACAATGAAACACGAGTGCACAAACCTGAACATGAAAGTGCCGCGATTCAGCTGAGCCAATTACAAAAACAGTTTCATGAGCGCTTTTCAGACATTGTGAAAATATCAAAACCACTATATGTACCCGCCCGTGGAGCTGCATCGGTGTCATTCAACTTACCCGCAAAACCACAAAATTGCCAACCAATGTTGTGGAAACAATCAACTCTAGTAATAACAAACACCGACTTGAGTTCACCTACAGGATTGTGCTTGTATAACACGTCAGTCCCTCTAGCGGGAAAATCACGTTACCACTTGACATTCTACAACACATCATCAGCGCCAGTGAACTTGCCTTCAGGTACAATTGTTGCTACAGCAACTCTCAATCATTCATCTGACTTTTTCGTCCCAGGGAGGAATTTTGGGGCACTTTTTGCAAAGCCAATGTATGGCAACTTTTTTGGCATTTATGTTCACCCTGGATATGCCGCAGGCGCTGTGAACTTGCCTAAACCACCTGACTCGCTCGATTCAAAAGTTGAGGCAATGACTGTGAAAGAATGTCACGAATTCATTTTAAAACATATTTCAACTCAAAATCACATTGAATTATCTGCACTTCAGCAGGAGAAGTTTAAAAATTTGCTACTAGAATTTCATGACGTATTTAGTTGTGGGGATTACGATGTAGGTAAAACTACTCTGGTTGAACATGCTATAATAACTGATCCATTACATCCACCTATCAAGCAAGCGCCAAGATACGAACCAGCACATAAAAGAGATTTTATTCAAAAAACAATCCAAAGCATGCTGCGAGAAGGGATTATTGAACGGTCTGATGGACCATGGGCGTCACCCATTACTATTGCTCCAAAGGGAGCCGATAATTTCAGATTTTGTGTCGATTTTAAACAAGTAAATTTAATTACGAAAATTGACAGCTACCCGTTACCTCGTATTGGGGAACTTTTGGCTGAATTTGCTGGTCGGAAAATATTTACAGCCATAGACATCCGGCATGGGTACTACAACGTCCCGTTGGCTGACGAGGACACCCGGGAGAAAACTTCGTTTGTTTGCAGCCTCGGACAATATCGTTATACGAGAATGCCGTTCGGTACCTGCAACGCTGGAGCCACTTTCCAGAGGCTCGTCAACCTAGTGCTCATGGATTTGAACGAGAATTTATCGCGTGCATGGATTCGCGCCTACATTTACGACATTTTGTGCAGTTCCGACACTGTTGAGGAGCATTTAACACATTTGCGGAAGCTGTTCATGCGTTTGAGATGGGCTAACTTGAAATTACAACCTGGAAAATGTCATTTTTTCGCATCATCCTTGAAATATTTAGGACACCAAATCTCGGCTGAAGGAATTATGCCAGCACCGTCGCGCACAGCAGCTATGACAGAACAGCCTAAAGTTCACACAAAACAAGAATTACGTCGCTTTTTAGGGAAATGTGTTTATTATTCACACTTTATCCCCAATTATAGCAGGATTTCATCGCCTTTATATGATGTGTTAAAAGGCCCCATTCCAAAACACGGAGAAACAAAATTTAATTGGACTGACGACATGCTTGATTCATGGGCAACGTTGAAACACTGCTTGGCAACAGCGCCAGTACTAATACATCCGATTCGAGATGGGCGCCCCTTTTATCTTGAGACAGATGCCAGCGCGTTAGGTTTAGGCGCAGTATTATCTCAATACGCAGATGATAATAAGTTGCATCCCATTTCATTTATTTCTAAACGACTATCGCACCCACATAAAAGTTTTTCTGCCGCTGAGCTCGAAAGTTTGTGCATTGCATGGGCTATTCGCCGTCTAGCAGACTTTGTTGAGGGACAAAAATTGATTGTTATTACAGACAATAGCGGAATACACCAAGCGTTCAAAACGCCATCGCACAGTAAACTTGAACGTTGGTCTATATGGGTTCAGGATAAAATTCACACATTTATTCACCGCGCGGGCAAATTGAATTGTGTCGCTGACACACTGTCGCGAAACCCGATCTCGGAACCAGAATTCGGTGACAACGAGCTGGATGAAGCCACTGAGATCATTTGAGGGGGAGCGGGTATACGGGTGTCTGATGGTTACAATTTACCCTCTGATTTTCAACAAAATAAAACATTATCTATCCAAGCGGAAATTGATTGGAAATCAATTCAAAGAGCTGATCCAGAATTGTCAACGATCATTTGCCAGCTTGAAATTGCTAGTGATAGCATTCCAAACGCATTACTTATAGATGGGATTTTATACCATAAAAATGTGTGTGGAGATCAATCATATGGAATCTGGCCACCTCGCCCCTGGCAACAAGCTTGTTTGGAACAAGCCCACTTGGGCATTTATGCGAGCCATGGCGGGCAGGAGAAAACTATAAAATTATTGACAGAGTATTTTTCTTGGCCGACACTGAAAAAAGACGTGTTGGATTTTTGCCAGCACTGTGGGGACTGCATGCATTTAAAAAAACATAAATTACACCCGGGACCCTTGGGGTCCACATCCACACCGAGTCAACCATTTGATGTGTTGCACATTGATACTATGCAATTCGAAAAATCTAATTTGAAATCTAAAGTGGTCGTGGTTGTAGATGCGTTCACGCGATATACCATAGCTTTTCCCGTCCCATCTATGAGGGCAGAAACGGTTGCAAAAGCAATTTTGAAGAACGTCTTTCTAATTTTTGGTGCCCCTCGTCTCATTGTTACAGACCAGGGGACGGAATACATCAACTCTGAATTCAGGACATTGTGTCAACAGTTTGGGGTTCGACATTCACCTGTTTTGTCGCACAATCCTGCAGCCAATGGAATGGTTGAACAGGTGAATGGACGTATACGCGACATTTATGCGCTGGTACGCAAACAACATCCTACCACACATTGGAAAGAATTGCTGCCAACGGTTATTTTGAAGCATAACTTATCATCAAACAAAAACACGGGATGTTGCCCCTTTTTCTTGGTTTATGGCCACTTGCCACATTGGAATTTGTTCTTTGTGGCCGCCAGACACTTGGATCCGGTACATGCAAGAATGGTGGCAAAATCAAACAGTGACAAAAGTAGGGCCAAATATAAACAATATTTGGATTCGAAACATAAAACGGTAGTGAATGCTGGTGATAGTGTCATGTTGCGTAATTTTTCTGCTGACCGGTCTCTGCCAAGATTTTCCGGACCGCATCTGGTTGCAGAGTCCCAAGAGACCGATTTATTCATTCATGTTGATGATAAAATTGTCAAGGTTCCGCACCGGTACTGTTGGAAATTAACCCTGTAATGATTACCTGGGGGGGGATTATTAACATTTCTACTAGTTATTTAGTTGGATTTGATTCTATTATAGTAACTTGAAGGGTTATTTCACGTGTGTTGCGTGTCGATTTACGTGCGCTGCGCGCTGATTTCGCAATCGCCAATGGAAGTTGATGCATGCGCGCCACAACTTCGTTTCCTCTATTTTATGGCACGATGCCACAGTAAATGAATGAACAAATGTAAACAAAGGCCAAAAACGTGGTAAAAACATGTCGAAAATGGCGAAAATTGTTGTATTTGCCTGCATTTTGATTGCTCTATGCTCGGCGGGGCGTAAAAGGCCGCCACGCGACGAATCTGCATCCCACTCGCCGCCCAGAACTCCCACACCGACTGCACCACCTACGCCAGACTATGCTGATGAAACGGAACCCGCAGAACCTATTGATAATTCTACTACAATTGCTAATCCGGATTTACAGCCTGAGGAAATTTCTGATGCCGAAATGGATGCCCAAATTGAAGCCGAAGCGTCTACTTCCGGCTCTGCTACTTTGCAAGAAAAATACGCCGCTGTCAAGGAAATTTGCGTCAAGATGGGAAAAGATTTCGCTAAAGTTGGACGAAATTTCAATAATCTTGGATCTAAGTACCAGAAATTGAAGGCAGAACTTGACGAGGTTCGCCAATCTAGTGACGATAGACACCGCACCATCACTGGATTTCGAGTAATTATCATTTAATCTGGTGTTCTGATGAACTCTTTAGCAATTTGATTCAAATAATTAATCTCACTTTAAGGTGGAAAACCGCCACCTCGGGGAAGCGTTGAGCAAGTGTGAGCAAACGGTCAGGGATCAGGCCCGGGTAATGGTCGATCAAACCAGGCAGATCGATCAGTTGACTGACGAGTTAGCAGATGCACGAGCTCGCGAACATCCGTTGGCTTCGGAGATGAGTTCCCAGACAGACACCACATTTTTTCCGCTGGTTTGTGTGGTTCTGGAGTGTTTTCAGCAGTTTTCTATGTCGCTTGAAACATTTACGTTCATTTACCGGCAATGGCCTTATACATGGGCGAATACTCTACAATTATTCTACTTTATGCTATGAAACGGCAGCGATACAATTACCCATAATTTGAGTTTACACATGTTTCTGCAGGTGGGCGACGTGAATATTGACTCGTCGAAATTTTGGCGACGCCCTGAATTTGGACCTTCTGTCAACTACCAGCGTGTTACCACTGTGAACCCACAAGAACTGCGTACTTCACGTTTTACTTCAATTTTAAGGGCTAATGTAAATTATGTCAATCCTGATTGCCCCAGTTCTAGTAGAGCGCATATTCGCAATTCTGAAGTTCATCCTGTTTCTAGTGCACGCCGCGATCGCGCTTTCACTCCCGCTCCCAGGAGCTATCACAATTATCAACGTAGGCGTCACGTAAGCCGTCATAATGCCCCTCAAAAACGCCGCAAAAGTGCACATTCACGTTTGTCTGACAATAAACGTTCTAAGGGCAGGCGCCGTTACCATTCTGAGTCTGATCACTAAATTTGAGGGGGGGATGAAGAAGAAGAACAATGAACAATGTGAATTCCATTTATAAAAAGCTTTTCGGAAAAGTTCAGAGTTTTGAAAAAACTGGCTCGATTTAGTGATGAGGATTTGTTTAGGCATTGTGATGATAGTTTGTTTAGGTTTGAACTGTTTCGTGTGATATTTTAGTCTGTGGTTTTTTGTGTTTGGTCCTCTAATTCAGGGGGGATCAATGTTGGGATGTGTGTAGTAAGATGTGTGATGAAGCCACCGAAGTCAGCGTCTTCTACCACCGAATCCGGCAACTCCAAGACCGTACTGAGAAACGGCCTTTAGAGTGGTTGATTTCCCGTTGTAGCCGAACGTCCACTTGTCGACAGCCAAGTTGAGTTTATTTCGTGGTTGCGTGTTGAAAAGGGGTTTCAAGATTGTTTCAGGTACTTTATTTCGATCAGAGACAGCGTATTACAAAAGCGCAAAGCCTAGCGAGCTTCCTAGTCGAAGTTTCTATCGCTAGCTTATTTTCGTTCAGTAGCTTGGGGTCCGCAGACTGAAGTAAAAACTCTCAAAGTAGCTAAGACACGGAAATCACGTATAGAAAAACAGCTACAGTAATTTCCTAATACAAATGCACAAATAAGACATAAATGCAACAAATAAACACATCTAGCCGAAACAGTTGCCTTATACTGCGCGTGCATACATTCAAATAATTATGGTAAAGAAATACCAGGTACAAATTGGGCTAATGGAAAAACTATTAATCTTGAGGCGCGAAGTCGGCAAACTCGGCCGATTTACTAATTTGCTTCAATTTGTCAGAAAACATTGACGCACATTGGAACTAATAAATTAGGGTTTGAAACTGTAAATAGTAGTGCAAATGTTCCTAGTGACGTAAATAGAATAAGGTATATTCAACATGATAATAATAATCACTTCCTGGAAACGTATGTTGAATAGTCTAGCAAATTGGGACTTATTTGAGGTAAATGGGTATTGTAATTGAGCAGAGTTTATAATATATTCAATTGAGCAAGGTATTATAATTATTAAGTAAATATAAATAGTTGTGAACAGGGTTATGACAATTATACCTATGCGAAGGGCTTTGTAAAGTAAATGCTAGTTGCACGCAGGGCACCATTTCTCTATTAGGACGCTGGCCTAGATAATTACGCAGCACGTAAATATTTACAAGATTTGACTTTTGTAAACTGCAAGTAAACTATGCAAATGTATGTATAATCATGATCAGAAAATTACGGCGAGTTGAATGAGCCTAATTTTATATTAATACACCTAATAATAACATATTTGACCTTTTAACCTAAACATTCCACATAAACCTATCAATAACTTATAGAGCACTTTCCTAATCGAATATTCTCCATGGGTAAATAATATAGTGCAGGAAATACAATTTGATATTTTGCATGGTAAATAAATATAGTGCATGAAAAGTAAAATAGTGCAAATAAGTAAATGTGCGAATATGAGCCTAATTATCAATTCTCTGTATTTCTTTATCCATCCATTTTGCCACGGTCAGCACACTCCGGGCGGAAGAGTTGCTGCACCCCGTTGTTGCAGCAACGTCACATGCTGGTGGTGGTGGGCGCCAAAGTGATGAGTGGCGTTTCCACAGTCGCCTCGGTGGTGAACGTGGTCGTGCGCGAAGTCGTGGGTGTGCGTGAAGTTGCAGGTCCGGTTGTGGGTGATGCCAACGCTGACCTAGCCTGATGATGAAGCAGGTAGTTGCCCGTGTCGCTTCCTGCGCGTTCGCGTGAGGTGAATTTGCGGATATCAGGCATGTGAACACTGTCTCTGTTCCTGACTCTGACTTGTCCCTCATCAGCTGAACTTTCATCTGGCTGAACGTATGCTGATAGTGACTTTGCCATTCTGTCCTCGGTTTCTGCTCTTCTGGCAAATCTGACGGACTGTGTTGAGTTGGATCTGGCTCTCCTTTTGTTTGCTGGTCTCAACTCTGTTTTGCGTATTTTCCTCTGTGGGTAATTGGTCTCTTTCTGAGTTGATTTCTTGATAGTATATCTGATGGCTCTGAAGCATAGCCATATGCATTTGAACGGGCACACTATGCATCTCCATATGCATGTGTATACGCATGGTGGGATCACTGGCTTCCCTGTGGCAATTCTCCAATTGTACCACAGGTATCCTGCAGCTACGATTCCAGCTATCAGGATTGTGACCCCCAGCAGCATTGCGATTGTGTTGATGATCACTTGAAAGGGTCCTTTCAGCATTCCTCCCATAAAGTTGGTGTACCCTTTTGACACTCCAGATATATAGTGACCATATGCCTTGCCGATTCCTGCTGCTGTCTGTCCAATTCCAGCTCCAATGCCTTCTATTGAATTTCTGATCACTCTGGGATCCAATGACATGTCTGCTGTGTAATCGATCAACTGGTTCTGCACATGCTCTAAGTTCTGTAGTCTCTGAATCTGGCCTCTGACATCCATGAAATTGGTCGCTCTGTTGACAATGTTGGTGAACAGGTGAGGCGCGTCAAACGTGAAGGCCTGCCACTGTCCTTTCCATGTCATTTCAATTGGCGTCTCTGTGACATGCACCATTCCATGTGCGGACTTCCATTGTCCATGCTCATTTCTGTACAGGTGCGGTGTAGTGTGGCTGCAGTCCTCTTCTGGTGATTTCTCCACCAAGTCTCTGCTGCCTGGGCTTTTGAACCATAAGGGCCCGTCTTTGTCCAATCTCATTGGTGTGTATTTGTAGCATGTCTCTCCCACTTTTCCTGTCTGATAAACTATGTATGGCTGCACTTCCTTGCATTCCCAAAACATAATTGCTTCTCCAGCCCATTCTGCGTGAACATCCTGTCTTCCCAGCATGGCTCGAATCCCCAGTGTTGGATCGATGCGGAAAAGCTGAGTCAACATGTCCAGCTGGTTCTTGCGAAGTTGACATAGCTGATGCCATACAATCGCAAATTGTGCCTGAGTCATTTCTCTGACCACATGTTGCAGGAACTGAAACTTGGAATTTCTGTCGTCCAATCTGGCATACAATGTTCCACTGATTGTCGACTCTCTTGCCTCCACTATCTTTCCTGGCATTGCCCATTCCACAGGCACATCTTCTCTTCTGTCAAACTGGATGAATACACCTCCTTGATCGGTGTAGTATGTGTCTCCTGGAACACATTCTGAGCCAATTGGTCTCTTTGTCTTGTTGCTGTGGGAGTATGCTGCTTGCAATTTTGACACAATAATTGTCTGGCCAGATATTTCTGATTTGAATCTGCCAATTCTCTCATATGCACATTGATGCTTGAAGTTCTCTGTATCCCACACTGTGATTCCATAATTGTGGTCTCTGCAATGTCCCATCATGGCTCTGCACTGGCTGAAATCTTGCAAGTCGCTGATTACAGTCTTTCCATCGAGTGAAGCCACGGTTCCTTCTTCCATGTAGAAGTTACTGACGACATTTTCTTTGTCATGACAACACCATGAATATTCCACATTCAAGGTTTGATTGGTTGTCCACACTCTGGGTTCCATTTCCACCAAAGGTGTTCCTCTGAACATCTTGTGAATTCTTGCATAGTTACAGGCTACCACGCCAACTTGTTGGTATTTCTCAAAATTGCCTGTAATGCCTTTTGCTCCCCAGAAACTGGTGTGTGTGATGATTTCTTTGATTCTGATGTAGCATCTGTATGCTTTCTCTTTCTGTGGAATCTGTCTCTGTGCATAAAGTGTAACTTTCATTGCCTTGACAAAATTCCTTGGTGGGATATGGCACTGCACTTCTTCAGGAACTGTAAGCGCATGTCCATGTCTTCCACTGGTGCAAATCTGATACTTCTGGCTTTGTGAACTGATCACTTGTTCCACAGGATGATCCTTAATTGCATCCTTGAATCTCTCATAAGTCTGCATTTCTCTGACAGATTTTGGTGGCCATTCTGAAGGCAAAGGCGGCAATCCGTGATGCGCTGCCAATGATGGTGGCCTTACTGTCGAGGTTTCTAGAACGTATGTTCTGGAAAATACTTCGCTGTAAGCTTTGCCGGCTTCTCTCAGCGTTGCTGACTCTGACATGCCTGTCAGCATCAACACCATGCACAGCATTCCAATCACCAGACTGCTGGTAGTTGCTGTGGCTTTCCCTGTTGCACTCCTCAGGACTCTATCCGATGCTGAGTTCCTCTGAGCAGGGTTTTGTACAGAGTCTCTGTTTGAGCTCTGATTTCTGACATGCTTCTGGACAATGGCTGGGTCCAGTAAATCCACTTTAACTGTCACTGCTGTCTCTGGGATATCCATTGTCTTTGAATTGATTTCCAGCGGATACAATTGATTGAGTGGTCTGCTGACCACATTTCTGTTGGCAGTTCTGACTTTTGCTGAGCGAATCTGTCCATCTTTGCTGGGCTCTAACTGCTCGATGCGACCCATCCTCCATGCACCTCTGGGCATGTTCTCTTCATAAATTAGCACAACTTCATTCACTTTGGGTTCTTGAGTCGCTGTCAATCTGCCATGTTTGTGCGTCACCTGAGTTCTTTCCCTCAAGCTTGGGATATACTCTTGATGCCACAAGTCCCAGAACTTATCCAAAGTTTGCTGGGTTGTCTCCCAATATTTCTGCAGTTTTGCTGCGTTATCCATTCTGGGCACAAATTCTCCATCTTTATCTGCGTCAAACTGTGGTGCTCCAATCTGACCTTCCCCTGTTAGGAAGTCTTTTGGCGTCAGCACTCTGAGGCTCTTCACATCACCATAGATGTAAGAGATTGGCCTGCTGTTGATTACTGCCTCGACTTCTGGTAGAAGTGTTAACAATTCTTGCAGGGTTAACATTCTGTGCCCCACAGCTGCTTTGAAATGTTTCTTGGTGATGCCTACCATTCTCTCATAGACTCCTCCCTGCCATGGTGCCATAGGAGTAGTCATGTTCCACTGGATTTGTTGCTGTGAGCAGTAAGTCTGTACTGCTCCACTTTTGACCATTTCTGACCATTCTTTCCCAGTATTAATGGCCTTGTCAGTGCTTGTGCTGAGCACTTTCTCTGTCAATTTGAATTGCGTCGCATTGTCTGAAATCACTGCCTCAGGCTTTCCGCGCCTGGCGATGAATCTCCTGACTGCATTCAGGAATTCTTGTGCTGTCATGTCCAGCACACTTTCCAGGTGAACTGCACGTGTCACCATGCATGTGAACAAACAAATCCACATTTTCCTGTGATCTTTGTCCACTTTGTACCAAACTGGTCCCAAATAATCCAAGCCCGTGTACTGGAACGGTCTGGCTCTCTGAACTCTGGTTTCTGGTAAATCTGGCATTGGTGGAAGCTGGTACGGCTTCGCTCCCAATTTCTTACAGGTTGGGCAGGTTCTCGTCACATTGTAGATCACCCGTCTGCCCTGTGTAATCCAGTACTTTTGTCTGATCGCTGCCAATGTGTGTTGCACTCCTGCATGCATCAACTTCTCATGCTGGTCTCTGACGATCAGCTGAGTCACTGTAGCCGTTGCTGGCAACAGTATGAGTGGCACTGTGACCTCCTGTGGGTCAGTATGCTCCATTCTGCCGTGGCACTTCAGGATTCCATCCTGATGCATTCGCACATTGAGCCATTTGATCAACTGCTGGTCTGCAGCTATTTTCTTGCCATTCTGGTTGCCTCTGCTGTGGCCTGTTACCAGAATCTCTGCCACTCCTTTGTAATGATTCTGTTGCGTCACTTTGATCCAATATTTCAACGCAATCTCTCTCTCTTCAATACTGATAATTCCTTGTGGTTTCATTGTACCACAGATACTTTTCATGATTTCTGACAGTTCACTCTGACTGCCATTTCTGCTGCGCTTTTTGTGCATCTGTCGCACAAATCTCATCACGTATACTGTTGCCTCCAGTAATTTTTTCAGTGATGAGAATCTCTGTATCTCAATTCCCAATGGGTTGCTTTGCTTGCTTTCATCAGCTTGCACATTGCTGGCATCTGGGTCACTGGCCACTTGCTGTGTGACACCCAGGTAAATTGGACTGGCTTTTGGGAACTTGAGCTCTTCTTTCTTGATTTCTGCCATTACTTCTGGCGTAACTGGCTCCACTTTTGGCTCTGGCCACTCTCCAGTCATTAGCCATTCTGGCCCCTTCCACCACAGGTTACTGCCTTCCAACTCTGACATATTCATGCCTCTTGTGGCCATGTCAGCTGGGTTCTCCAGTTCTGTGATGTGTCTGATGTGCATGTTCTCTGTCTCACTCTGAATTTTCCTGATTTCATCCAATCTGTTCTTGACAAAACATGCCAGTGGCTTCGCTGTTGTTAGCCACTTCAGACAACAGGTTGAATCTGACCATACAACTGTTTGACTGAATTTGACGTCCTTGAGCTCCTTGTGAATGAATTTCGACATTCTGCTGCCGATCAACATTGCTAACAATTCCAGCCGTGGAATTGTCACTTCTGGTTTCTTTGGAGCGAGTCTCAATCTGGAGTACAGCAGGCTTGACGTGCTGCTGTCATTTTCTGTTTTCTGGCATATGTATGCCGCTGCGCTGTATGCCATTGCTGAGGCATCGACGAAGATGTGCAGTTGTGCATCTGCACCACTCTGATAATTCAAATTTCTGTTGAACTTGATCTGTCCAACCTTGAGCAATTCTGTCTCCAATTGCTGCCAAATTGCTGTCTGTTCCTCAGACAGGGGAGTATCCCACTCTTTGGCACTTGGTCCTGAATGCCATAACGTTTGCAAAAATCTCTTTGCTGGCAGTAGGACAGGACTGACGAGTCCCATTGGATCAAAACATCCCGCAGTCACTTTTGCAACTGTCCTTTTCGTGGGAAGTTTGATTTTCTGGTCAGTTTCTGATAATTGTGATTGCTGAACTGTCTTTGGCGTTTTCAGCCACATCTGGTCGCTTTCTGTGTCCCATTTCATTCCTAGGACTGTTGTGACAATTTCCTTGGCCACATCTGACTCTGCCAATTGCCAAGTGAAGTTCTTGTTGTTGCTGTTCCATTCTCTCAGATTCATCTGTGCCTCTGTGAACAGCACTTTGGATTCCTGGTACAATTCGATTGCTTTCTGCTCTGTGTCCACACTGAGAATCAAATTATCCACATACAGATTTTCATCGATCAATTTTGCATTTTCTGTGCCAGCTTGATTTAGGTGGTATCTGACTGTCAGCGCCAGCAGCGCTGGGCTGCAAATTATACCAAATGGTACTCTGGCAAATCTATAAATCTGAATGTTGTCCTCCATGGATGGTTTCGTGGGATCCTTGTACCACAGAAATCTTGTCACGTCTCTGTCACTGTCCTGCAGACTGATCTGCAGAAACGCTTTCTCTATGTCTGCGACCAGGGCGATTCCATGTAACCGGAATCGCATCAGCATCCCTACCAGCTGTGGTAGTATCACTGGACCGCGGTACATGCACTCGTTCAAGCTTGGCATGCCTGGCGGTTTTGCTGAGGCGTCATATACCTCTCTGACCTTTGTGGTAGTTTTCTCTGGCGTTATCACTGGTTGATGAGGCAATATATGGAACTTTCTGCCATCCATAATATCCTCTTGAACTTTTTCAATCACTCCTTGCTCCTCTTGTGCTTTCATGATTGCCTGAATTTTCTCCAGTAACTCTGGGTCTCTCTTGAGCCTGTTGGTGAGGTATCTGAACCTCTTGAACGCCATTGCTTTGTTATCTGGGAGTTCATGCAAATTTGGCTTGTACATGAACTTAACAGAGTACCGTCCATCTGGGTTTCTCTGTACACTCTCATTGAATTGCTTGATGGCCTCATCATCCTCGACGAGGTCTGGCTGGTCCATTATGCCAATGGTATCCAGTCTATCCATATCTTTGACATTTGGTACAGGAGCAATTGATAACGGTGCTTCCTCGTACCACTTTTCTCTCTGAATTTGATGCACAATTGTGTTGACCACCACCGGATATGCGCCATCCGTGGTCCATTGATTTCTGTTGCTCGTCAGCTGTCCACCTCCCATCAGCAATCCCAATTCTGATGGAATGACATACAATCCTGACGGAAGTCTGGTGGTGCTGGTGTTTCTGGACATCAAGTCCCAGAAATAATTCAAGCCTACTATAATGTCTGGCTTGAACTTGCATTCTGTCCCTTTTTCCTTGGGAATTCTATCTGCGAAGTAACTCTCATCCGGGAAGTACTTCTGCAAGTACTTTTCGTCCTGTTCTGACACAGGCACTTTGACTTGTTCTGTGGTCAACGTCGGGACCACATCAGCCACCATATCAACTTTCTGGCCATTTCTGAGCCACATTCTGAATTCCACTTGCTGTACTACTTTATAGTGCGGCTTTTCATTTCCAAATGTGTACACCTGGATGTGGTGTTCACCTGTACTCTTCAAATTGAGTTTCTTGGCCACTTTCTCTGACATGTACGTTCCCTGGGATCCTGTGTCCAGGAACGCTTGGATCTGTAGTGGTGGCTGTTCAGGCTCCATCTCTGTATCCATTTTTGAAGCTTCAATCACGGTTCTGGCTGTCATCAGCATTGACATATTCCTGTTTACTGACAGGTTCACTGACGTATTCTGTTGCTTTGTATTTGGTTCTGTGACTACTGTGCTGGATATGGTCTCTGTCTCTACCACTTCTGGTCCAGCTTCTTCCACAGTGACACAATTCACTGTGGCCTTTCTCTGTTGGCTATGTGCTAGTCGACCGGCCGTCGGCACAGACTTTCTGCCATTGTTTGCTGATTGCTGGCCATTCTGTTGACCATTCGCTCTGAACGCTGGAATTTGCCGTCCAGCGTTTCCATTGCCATTGTCACCAAATTTCTCTGGGCACACCGCAGTGTGGTGCCTATTGGACTTGCAATAGAAGCAACTTCTCGTAAATTGACATTGATTCATGTAATGCCCTTTCTGCAGGCATCTCAGGCATCGCTCTGCCTTTGACAAAATCACTCTCCTTTCTCTGGCAGTTTTGAACTTTGGACACTTATCGTTAAAGTGTAATTGCTGTGTGTCATTGCAGAACACACACGGCCTCCCAGGATTCATAAATCCAGCCTGTGGTGCACTCTGACCATTCTGGATCACAGACATGCTCCCTGTGCTGGTCCTTGGGTTCTCTGGCCCTCTGAATCGATTCCCATTGCCTTGGAATCGATTATTGAATTGCTGTGCGCGTGGATTATTCCCGAATCCCTGGCGCGATTGCTGAACTGGTGCCTCAGTTTGCTGTGCGTGCTGTACAGCCTCACTGAGCGCTAGCTGCTTGCCAAACAGCTTTCTGAATATCTCCACTGTCAAGGCTTCCTCAGTTCCCTGTTCCTTCTGGATTTCTCTGAGAACCTCGGGTGGTACTTTCTGTTGCAGCTGGCTCAACAGCATTGGATGTTCCACTGATTCACCCAGTGACTCCAACTGCTGGAGCAGCCTTTCAATTGCATCAAACAAAATTCTCATATCCTGACAGGTATTCCTGGCCTGTCGCAACTTCATGATATTACTCATCAGCGTGTTTCTGACCACAACTGGCTGGTCATATCTCTTCTTGAGCATTGCAATTGCGGGTGCATAATTCTCTGCGGTCACACTCAATCCACTGATCATGCCAAATGCTGAGCCTTTCAGCAAGCTCCTCAAGTATGAAAACTTGGAAATGTCCTCCAAATCTGTCCGATTGTGAATGTGGGATTCGAACATTTGCCACCATGATCGAAATTTGACAATTTCCCCAGTAAACTGTTCCACTTCCAGTTTCTGTAATTTGACGCTCTTTGCTGTGGTTGCATTGGTTGAACTGGCCCCCGGAGCAGCTCCCTGAGCTGTCAGAGCCATCTGGGCAGCCATCTGCTGTATGAATGCTGTATTGACTTCATACATGGTATTTCCGCTCTGTTGCTGGATCATGTCTTGCAACTCTTCGATGTATACATTCATGGCTGCCATTTTCTGTGTCACCAAGTCTGACATATTTGCATATTCCTCATATGAGTCTTGGTATATCTTCTGTTCTTGTTCCAACTGGTCGGGTTCGTCAATGTCCTTGACGATGTCCCTCCATGCGTCAAATTGAGTTCTCACTGCAGTCATTGCACTTTCCAATTTTGCACCCTCCTGTTTGATAGAACACGTCAGGGGCCTGTAGGACTGCATTGGTATTGTGCGTGGCACAACAAATCCGTGGTGCACAGAGCACTACACAGAAAGACGCAGAGAAGCGTCCCAAGCGTCACAGGCGACGCACTATAAAGAGAAACAGTGAAGGAAAATTCATCAGCGAAAATGGTTTCGCCAACGGGTCACATCAGAAAGACCCTGGGGCCAGCAAAGCACAGGGTGGAAAGTAGATTGGCAAGAGAATTTGCCAAGTATGACCTGGAACTATTTGCGGAAGCATCAAAGGAT
>CAXIWS010000651.1:0-66746 GCA_964036195.1 Sphaerolaimus hirsutus | reverse complement strand
TCCACAGCCTCCCCAGAGGCTTGCGTTAGCATTTTTATATCTGAGTATTCAAAACGTGCTGTGTGGCTTAATCGAGGGTTGATAGCATCAAATGTGAGGTCGGAACCAGGAAAAACTAAATGCTGTGGTCTATACCATTGGAAAGCT
Source organism: Sphaerolaimus hirsutus (assembly GCA_964036195.1). Lineage (NCBI taxonomy): Eukaryota > Metazoa > Nematoda > Chromadorea > Monhysterida > Sphaerolaimidae > Sphaerolaimus > Sphaerolaimus hirsutus. Next base: position 66,599 of record CAXIWS010000651.1, on the reverse strand, counting down.
GAGAAAATTCTCTTACAGAATCTACCACTCTCAAGAAGGTTCACTGTCACGATTTTATACCTAAGATTTCAAAACGTGCTGCATGCACTACTCTTGGGTGATTGCATCTCATGTGAGGCCGGAGCTAAGGAGATGTAACGACTATATTTTATACCATTGCGAAGCTGAGAACATCCTCTTTCAGAATTCACAGCCTCCCCAGAAGCTCGCGTTAGCATTTTTATACCTAAGATTTCAAAACGTGCTGTGTGGCCTAATTGAGGGTCAATAGCATCACATGTGAGGTTGGATCCAGGAAAAACTAAATGCTGTGGTCTATACCATTGGAAAGCTGAGAAAATTCTCTTTCAGAATCTACCACTCTCAAGAAGGTTCACTGTCACGATTTTATACCTAAGATTTCAAAACATGCTGCATGCACTACTCTTGGGTGATCGCATCTCATGTGAGGCCGGAACTAAGGAGACGTAACGGCTATATTTTATACCGTTGCGAAGCTGAGAACATTCCCTTTCAGAATCCACAGCCTCCCCAGAGGCTCGCGTTAGCATTTTTGTACCTAAGATTTCAAAACGTGCTGTGTGGCCTAATCGAGGGTCGATAGCATCACATGTGAGGTCGGAACCAAGAAAAACTAAATGCTGTGGTCTATACCATTGGAAAGCTGAGAAAATTCTCTTTCAGAATCTACAACTCTCAAGAATGTTCACTGTCACGATTTTATACCTAAGATTTCATTAGACTGACCCTCGATTAGGGAGCACAGCACGTTTTGAAATCTTAGGTATAAAAATGCTAACGCGAGCCTCTGGGGAGGCTGTGGATTCTGAAAAAGGATGTTCTCAGCTTCGCAATGGTATCAAATATAGATGTTACGTCTCCTTAGTTCCGGCCTCACAGGAGATGCGATCGCCCAAGAGTAGTGCGCGCAGCACGTTTTAAAATCTTAGGTATGAAAATGCTAACGCGAGCCTCTGGGGAGGCTGTGGATTCTGAAAGGGGATGTTCTCAGCTTCGCAATGGTATCAAATATAGCCATTACGTCTCCTTAGTTCCGGCCTCACATGCAATACAATCGACCCTCGATTTCCGCAAACAGCACGTTTTGAAATCTTAGGTATAAAAATGCTAACGCGAGCTTCTGGGGAGGCTGTGGATTCTGAAAGAGGATGTTCTCAGCTTCGCAACGGTATAAAATATAGCCGTTACATCTCCTTAGTTCCAGCCCCACATGCGATACAATCAACCCTAGATTAGAGCGCACATCACGTTTTGAAATCTTAGGTATAAAAATGCTAACGCGAGCCTCTGGGGAGGCTGTGGATTCTGAAAGAGGAGGTTCTCAGCTTCGCAACGGTATCAAATATAGATGTTACGTCTCCTTAGTTCCGGCCTCACATGCGATATGATCTACCCTGGATTTCTGCAAACCGCATGTTTTGAAATCTTAGGTATAAAATCGTGATGGTGAACCTATGGAGAGTGGTACTATCTGAAACAGAATTATCTCAGCTTTCCAATGGTATGAATCACAGCATTTAGTTTTTCCTGGTTCCGGCCTCACATGCAATACAATCAACCCTTGATTGGGGCGCATTCCACGTTTTCAAATCATATGTATAAAATCGTGACGGTGAACCTTCTGGAGAGTGGCAGTTTCTGAAAGAGAATTTTCTAAGCTTTCCAATGGTATAGACCACAGCATTTAGTTTTTCCTGGTTCCGGCCCCACATGCGATACAATCAACCCTAGATTAGAGCGCACATCACGTTTTGAAATCTTAGGTATAAAAATGCTAACGCGAGCCTCTGGGGAGGCTGTGGATTCTGATAGAGGATGTTCTCAGCTTTGCAACAGTATCAAATATAGCCGTTACGTCTCCTTAGTTCCGGCCTCACATGCGATACGATCAACCCTGGATTTCTGCAAACTGCATGTTTTCAAATCTTATGTATAAAATCGTGACGGTGAACCTTCTGGAAAGTGGCAGTTTCTGAAAGAGATTTTTCTAAGCTTTCCGATGGTGTGAATCACAGCGTTTAGTTTTTCCTGGTTCTGGCCTCACATGCGATACAATCGACCATAGATTGGGGCGCATTCCATGTTTTCAAATCTTATGTATAAAATCGTGACGGTGAACCTTCTGGAGAGTGGTAGATTCTGAAAGAGAATTTTCTAAGCTTTCCAATGGTATAGACCACAGCATTTAGTTTTTCCTGGTTCCGGCCCCACATGCGATACAATCAAACCTAGATTAGGTTGCACAGCACGTTTTGAAATCTTAGGTATAAAAATCCTAACGCGAGCCTCTGGGGAGGCTGTGGATTCTGATAGAGGATGTTCTCAGCTTTGCAACGGTATCAAATATAGCCGTTACGTCTCCTTAGTTCCAGCCTCACATGCGATACGATCAACCCTGGATTTCTGCAAACCGCATGTTTTCAAATCTTATGTATAAAATCGTGATGGTGAACCTTCTGGAGAGTGGCAGTTTCTGAAAGAGAATTTTCTAAGCTTTCCAATGGTATAGACCACAGCATTGAGTTTTTTCTGGTTCCGGCCCCACATGCGATACAATCAACCCTAGATTAGGGCGCACATCACGTTTTGAAATCTTAGGTATAAAAAAGCTAACGCGAGCCTCCGGGGAGGCTGTGGATTCTGAAAGAGGAGGTTCTCAGCTTCGCAACGGTATCAAATATAGCCGTTACGTCTCCTTAGTTCCGGCCTCACATGCGATGCGATCACCCAAGAGTAGTGTGCGCAGCATGTTTTGAAATCTTAGGTATAAAAAAGCTAACACGAGCCTCTGGGAAGGCTGTGGATTCTGAAAGAGGAGGTTCTCAGCTTTGCAACGGTATAAAATATAGCCGTTACATCTCCTTAGTTCCGGCCTCACATGCGATGCGATCACCCAAGAGTAGTGTGTGCAGCATGTTTTGAAATCTTAGGTATAAAAATGCTAACGCGAGCCTCTGGGGAGGCTGTGGATTCTGAAAGAGGAGGTTCTCAGCTTCGCAACGGTATAAAATATAGCCGTTACGTCTCCTTAGTTTTGGCCTCACATGCGATTTGATTGACCCAGATTAGTTCATGCAGTACATTTTGAAACCTTATGTATAAACTTATGACATTGAACCTACTGGTCAGCAGTGCATAATGAAAGTTCACAATTTCAGCTTTCCAATGGTATAAAATATAGCTATTATGTATTGATAGTTGGGCACCAAATAGCAAATTATGTCAGAAATGCCCCATTTTGGAAATATTCACTTTCAAGTATATGCGATATATACAAATGAAAATTTTACATGTATTGCATAACTTACTGGACCCATTGGAGTACCTTAGGACCATTTTCACAATTTTCATTTTTTTTTGGTGTCCAGCTTTTGTTCCTGGAGTGGCTATTGACTCGTAGACTGACTCATATACATATATACAGGGGTGGGCATCTTCAGTTACCGCTGGAAAAACGCGATAGCTTGAGCTACAGTTGAGCTATCACAATGAAATTCTAACACAATAGAGTAGACTCCATAGGACACCTATGCTGAAGTTTGCAACCCAAACGGCCACAGTTTGGAGGAGTTGTGGAACACACAGTTTTTAGTGTAATTTTGTGACTTCACCCCCTTATCTCGGGACTGGGGGACTATTCGAGTAAAAAAAGAATTTGGTAGTAGCCCCGACCACAACATACTCAAAGGGCATCAAAATCGGCCGATGTACGACAGAATGGGACGACACCAACGACCGATGACCCCCCCCCCCCCTCAAATGCCACCCTCGATTTATCCTATGGGTGACGCCAAGTCACAAAATTACACTAAAAACCGTGTGTTCCACAATTCACCCAAAATGTGGCCGTTTGGGTTGCAAACTTCAGAATAGGTGTCCTATGGAGTCTACTCCATTGTGTTAAAATTTCATTCTGATAGCTCAACCGTAGCTCAATCTATCGCATTTTCCCAGCGGTAACTGAAGATGCCCACCCCTGTATTTATGTGTTGACACACGGTCATATCTGGGAGCTTTTTAAAAAATCGTTTTTTATTTAAAAAGAACGTTGTTTTAAAAGAAAACATCAAGTTAAAAAAACGTTTTTTTCCAACCCTAGGTGGGGCTAAGTCGGGCCAATTTAACAAACAGCCCCCCTTCACTCAAAAATCCGGGATACGTCCGTGAAATGGTGCATTGACTTTAAGTGAAATAAGCCAGGCGCTAGGCTTCGCACCGCCAAAATAGGCACTACCTAGTTGACATCGTTGCAAATTTGTGTCAACTGAATGTCAACTACATAACACAAAAATTGAGAGCATCACACGTCACATAAACAATGAAAATTGATTGCACAATATAAAATTGACAATGCTATATAACATAGGAAAGTTGAAATCACATGATTAACCAAATCTAGTCTAATTGAGTTGACATGAATTTTGATGTCAACTAGTGTGCAGGCCCAATACCCCCAAAACTATACTCACTCATAATTTCCTCCAGTCTCACTGCCACACATCCAACAAAATTTGCAATGACAAATATAGCACGTGATCTGACTACACCCCCCATCTTTGACAACCAAAGTTTGACATTTTGGACAAGCCATTGATACTTGCGGTAGAACTTTCTTTGAGCGTCGTTCATGCAACGTGTTGAGCTGAGAAATGAGAAGAAGTTTTTTTGAGGAGGGGAAATGCGCAGAGAAAACAGTGCACCGGTTTCATTCATGCGGCCTTTTTTTGTGAGCTTTTAAAAAATATGTTTGGCTCAAGGACGTAGCCAGGGGGGGGGCGGGAGGGGCGGTAGCCCCCCCCCCCCTTCCTGGGTCGGACAAGAAAATACACCCGAAATGGTGCTTCCGTAAAGCGATTTTGTTTCCAGTCCGGAAAAATTTTGCGCGCAAGCGCGCATTTCGGCGCCGCACAGTATATTTTAGTTATACCTGTGGTTTAGGACCAAAAAGCACTGAAAATTCGCCCCCGTCGCTGTATATGTATGTAAAATACAGACAAGTACAGCACTATTTGGCGCCAATGCCAACGCCAATGGCGCCATGGCGTCACGCCTACGAATGGCGCTGGCGCCAAGGCGCCATTCCTTTACCACAGGGGTCAAATTTAGGGGGGGGGGCGCAACCCCCCAACCATATTTGGGATAAAATCCGTTTGATTTACGTATATAAAAAAACGTTTTTTAAAAGGCCGTGAAAAACATTTTTTGGCCATCCCTAGTAAGTTCACCCGAGTAGTGTGTATACAATACATCACTGCTTTATCTCTCGAATACGGAACTTTTCGCTTGACTTTTGAAACTTTTCACATTTTTTTCTCGTCCTCACAGAAAGGTGTGTAAGCGTAAACAAATGCTGCTCAACAACTAATATTTACATAGCTTACCACTTTCCTCGCACCCTCCTCCTCAGAACTGTCCTCTCCTGGTAGATCACTATCTTCACTGGTCTCAATTGGTACACTGCTGGACAAAAGTATTGCATCAGTGTCGCAATTTTGTGTCACACCGTGTGTATGCTTGCGACATTGCGTGCAAAATGCAAAGTGACAGTATGGGCATATGGATGTATTTGTACTCGATTTTGTGGCGATTTTGTTGCACCTGGGGCACCAGGCTGTGAGAATAGGGCAGATTGTGAAGTGGATAGCATGGTAATTGAGTCATCAGAGCAAATAAGTGGAAAAAAGTAAAAAGCAACTTCATAATGTAATTTCACAATGCAACATAAAAATAAAAGTAGAACGTCAATGGAAAAGTTAATTTATACAACTTTATTTCTTAGTCATTTTTATTATTGCTTTTATTTAGTTTTTAAATTACTTTTCCATGATTACAAGAGAACTAACCCATATCATTTGTCTTATCCACAAATCTGCTGAATGCCAATTCTTGCCAATGATCAAAACTTGCCAATGGCAAAACATCCATTAGAGTAGAAATTTTTAATGTACTTTTGCACCCGGCGCATGGACATCTGCAGAGCAGCAAACTTGGGAGATTATGTGAATACAGTACCGTACTGTGCCACTTACCGCAAAATTGAAGATTTACCATACCTTACCATTTACCGCAAAATAGAAAATTTACCATACTGTAGTTTACTAGGAGTAATTACTGCCGCTGAAAGTTTCCGGACCGCCCCACAAACAATATATTTATGACCCACAAATAAACCAACTCCAAATCGACAAAACGTCCAATATCCGCCTGTCCATCGACATACGCAGCTATGCAATCGCCACAAAATGCATGACCGCAGTTGGGAACTCTGTGCAAATCGGTCGCTTGAAAATCACTGCAACATATTATACATTCGTGGATATTTTTCAGCCAGGTTTCGTGATCTTTCGCGCGATTGTAGCTGCAAATTTGATGATTTTTTAAATATTACATTTGCTATGATTTGAGTTTGTTCAGGTCAGAGGTGTCGAAGATTTGACCCCCCTGGCGGTTGGAAAGGAAAATCGCTCCCCGAGGGATTGTAGACCTGCCATTCATGTATTTCTGCCAGCTAGTCATGTGGACCTACTAGTCATGCATAGGGGGCGTACATGACTGGCGGTTCTACATGACTAGGAGGCAGGGCTGTGTCCAGGGGGGGCGGGGGGGGGCTGCAGCCCCCCCCCTTCCCGGGGTGAGACCAGAAAGTGACCGGAAAATGTGAAATTATGTATATTTATATACATATACAGCGTTCCATGGCGCTGGCGCCAACGCCAATGGCGCCATGGCATGGCGCCTAATAATGGCGCCAGCGCCATGGCGCCATTCTGCCACTCTGTAGCTAAAATTTGGGGGGGGGGGGCTGAGCCCCCCCCGTTCGCCGGCCTCCGTAAACAAGCAGCCCCCCTTAGGGTTGGCCGATGTTTTTTTTTAAACGTTTTTTATTTTAAAAAAACGTTGTTTTTTTTAAAAAAAACATGACGTCCGAAATGTTTTTTTTTTAAATGGACCGAAATTTTTAGTACTAAGCACTAGGTATTTTGCAAAATTTTTGCGCGCAAGCGCGCAATTTCACACACAAATTGACATTGGTGGTTGTTTTAATTGGTTTTGTGGCATTTTGAGTATCAAAGTATCCATTTCTATGTGCTACCATGGGTTAATAAGCCGTCATATGTTGCTGTAGTATATAATATTGAGGTAATGTGCTTCCATGTACCTCCACAGTGTGTAACTTCACTCCCAAAGTAACAACCTCGTTTTACAACCTTGTTTGATCACTATTCCGTGCCAAACTTTACCTGAAGTCACTAAAATTCGACTATAAGGCGATATACGAACGATATGTCAACGAAAAATGGATATTTTTGACACAAATCACCACTTATAATGCTATCCCATGGCTCCACAGACATTATTTGGTCATGTATAACATCACAGAGTATTGCCACTGTCTGATATACCTATATATGTTGACACAAGGTCATATCAGGGAGCTTTTAAAAAAAACGTTTTTTATAATAAAAAAAACGTTGTTTTTTTTAAAAAAACATAGAGTTAAAAAAAAACGTTTTTTTCCAACCCTAGCCCCCCTGCTCAAAAATCCTGGATACATCCCTGCTAGGAGGCTTACATGACTAGGGGGCCTACTTCAAAATAACTATGCAAAAACTCACCCCAAGATATACAGCAGCTGGTTGATGTCCTCTGCATGTGTCATAGTTCCAATGGTGAAAATCAACGTATGCGTTATGCCCAACGTTCTGCAATGAAATCGAGAGAAAAACGTCTAGAATTTTTTGGTTTTGCAGAAAATTAAGATAAATTCTTGAACATTTATTATGTACTTCAGTAGTTCATTCTGCACCCAGTCGCACGCCAGCATCAAAATGTCAGTCAGCTCATCGAATTTTTTGCGAAATTCCATAGATTTTTCATTCAATATGTCGCTGGCCACATCAATTAGCTCGGTGTCAAGCAATTTTGAATCGATTTTGAATTGGATCTCACCATCTTGACAGATTTCAACATTTATTGACATTGGTGGAAGATATTTCACTTCAAATGTTATGCAACCATTATCTACGATGGATAAATAATAAGATAGTGTTATAAATACAGATGAGAAACAGCAAAAATATGTTAAAACAAGGAAAACATATTTAAAGTAACACGCGGACTCACCTGAAATTTGACCATCATCTTGCAAAAAATCGCTCAATTCACTCCTTATTACCTCCAAATTTTCAACATCAATCACCACCAAAATTTTGAAGTTGTCCTCCACTGGCACCACGGGAACCTGAAAAACAACAACAAGGCATTGTTTTTGCACACAAATGACCATTTGTACAACTATCTGGGGATGGGTTTAAAAGGATCCATATATCAAAAACCTTGTTAAAAATGGCTAAGAAAACAAAAAGCAGCAAAAGACTTCAAAACAACCAAATCTAATCCAAAATCAACATAACACAGCCAAAAAAATTAACCCCCCCCCCCCTAAAAAAAAACTGACCTCCACACGGGCGCAAGTGCGGCCAGCGGTGCCCGGGGACACTTGCACACATCCAAACCCGTAAATCGAACGCACTGCGGACAGCTGAAAATTGCATTTATTTTTTATTTTTTTAAGAATCGACATTTTTGATGGAAAATCATCATGCGCATGGAGATAGGTGTTAAAAGTTTCAGAGATGTGTGCCGCTTTATCACACATATCGCGATTTCTTCAAAAAAAACTTACGAACAAAAGCGTTAAACCTGTAAATAATATCTTCAGTGTAAATACCATGCAAAATGACATGACATTTGAACAGGGGTGAATCAAATACCGTAGATGGAGATCAGACATAAGTCATTATAAGCTCAAATGGGTTCGAAATTAGGAAATTTCGGCTGTCAACTAGCGTGCAAGTCAAGGTATTTTACTCCTGACAGAACAAACAAAAACACAACCAAACTTACATCCGTGTCGCTGAGTACGGCCATTTCTGTGGCTTCTTCGGGGATATTTGCTAAAACCGACTCTGTATTTTGCGGCAAAAAGCCGCCATTTTTCCGCGGCTATGTCATATTGTCAAACTTTTTCGACTACATTTCGCGACAAAAATATTTCGTGCTTTTCAAATGGTTTATCTGAATGATGTGAAATGGCTTCCCCGGCTTTTATATAGTGTGAAGATTCGCAGTTGACATCTCACCCCTGAATTTCGTCAGAATTTTTGGCATTTAAATTATGTAGGTGACACTCGTTTCGTACCACGACCGTAGTACTCGAAATTTTTCTGATGACATCAGCAAAAACTGCCCAAGTTTCGGACAACCTTATTTAATTTCCATTCATTCGTTTTTCATTTTGTCAAAAAGGAAAAATCCTACCCTGATGACCGCAGATTGTCCAATCGTTTCATTGCACAACGAAAACGGCCGACATTTTTCCGGCGGTACGAGTGTTCACAGAAACGACTGTATCGTTCACGCGTTTCCTGGTAGTCAAGGCGCAGCCATAACAAAATGTAAATAAACAAACATGAGGAAACGATGGCGCAATGGTGTCCGAGTAAATTTGCAAACGCCACGCCCGTCTATGCAAAATCAAATTTGCCAACTGATAAAAAGTGAATCACTCACTGAAATTTTGAGTCAATCGAATGACGAGTTTTGCCTTCAATGAATCTTCAAATATTTTTTGGATGCTGCATTTCAATATTTACAACTGTATAAAGACGAAATTTAACACACACAAATTGATCTAAGGACAGGGAATTATTAATTTGAACTTTTTGGTTCCTTGTTACAATTCATTTCTTCTTTTACATATTCAAACACTAGCAGGATTCCATTCAGACCTTTAGTCCAGTTTTTCAGTATTCTACACTTTCACACATTAAGGGGCTTTCTTATGAGGATCAATTATGGATATGAATGCAGCTTGAAGTTATCAATTCATGATATAGTCAGTCATCACACTTAGTATGTAACCTACTATAACCTATCTGAATAATGAACCAAAAATTATACAGGTATTTTTATCATAATATTTCTTTTTCACCATGGAATAATTAATTATGAAATTTATTATGGTGGCATTCTGCGCATACTTTGCTGTCCGCCGAGTATACCCTTCTGACTAAATATTTAAAGGACATGTAGTAAAATCACATATACCGTATTTCCTCAAAATACCCCCTCTGACAAAATCGACAAATTAGTACTGGAAGTTCAAAAATTTCTGGCGAAACCATAAGCCCCCCCCCCTCGAAAAACACCCCCTCGTTTAACCCCCTCAAAATTCTCACTCTGAAACAATCAACCCCCGGGGGGTATTTCAAGGAAATACAGTGATGACTAAATGCAATGAAAAAGCAATCATTCAATCAATACCGTACTCAAGTTATTTACACTGTTTAAATTGTTCTGCATAAATGCAGTAAAAAATTGCAATCAGTATCACAGTCACAAAAGATCACTATCAATCAACCAACGTTTCAGGGCAAACTTTGTCCCTGTGCTGATCCTTTCATCATATTTCAGGGTTTCATTTTGCCTTTGGTTCACGTCAAATTTTCTCACTAAATTGGCTGTGCTGTGTTCACATCTGACACAATTTTCACCGGAAAATGCCCTGGGTATCAAATTTGGAAGTATTTCGGTAGGTGTCAAGTTACACTACCATATTTACTTGAATAATTCCCCCGGGGAATTACTTTAGGAATAACTCGACTAAACCAACTCCATATGTTTTCTTTCATCACAAATTTCACCATTAACAATATCAGTTATCAGTGATTTATCCAGCCACGCCATCAAATCGACTTCTTCCACAGCTGGAAAAAAAATTAAAAAATTTTGGTTTTAAAGTGGCAGTTTAAGTTTAACAAAAAGCAACCAACATGGTCTAAACATTTTGCTCATTTCATCACTTTGCATGTCCCCTTTCACATGGACATACACAACTACACAATGTCTTTTGATTGGTCCAATTTTTAATGATACAGGGTAGACACTTTCCCATAGAGCAACTATTTTTGCACTGTCTATCGCCTTGCTATTCAGGGAAATGCCCGTTTCTTCACAGAGCTCTCGACATGCAGTCAGTGTTGTCTGAAAATACCATATTTCCTCGAATTAACCCTGCTTGGAGTAACCCCCCCCTTGAATAACCCCCAGGTGTAACGATGGCAAACAGTCGAAAAAAAAGTATTTAAATTTTTAAGTGTTTTTTCTTAAATGAATTTTCGAATTTTTCTTCAAAATAATTTTCGAATTTTGAATTTAATTTTCGAATTTCGAATTTTCGAATCTTTTTTTGGCAATTTTCGAATTTTTTTGGCTAGTTTTCGAATTTTTTCAAATAATTTTCGAATCTTTTTGGCAAAATATTGGATCTTAAGCTTAAAACACAGAATTTGGACTGTCTTCATGTTCTGCTCAGTTTTTATAATCTTATTTTTACCATAATTTAGCATTAAAAATGGTGGAAGGAGTTATGCAAATCAGTGTGCTGCTTATTCATTTAATTCACACATTGGCACATTTTATTCACCAACACAGCGAAGGCAATAAAAAGAACAATTGAAAAATTGGCATCAAATACAATATCGGCATAAAAAAATTGGTATCAAATACCGTAATTCCTTGAATTAACTCTCGTGCTGGCTGCCCCCCTGGGTTTATTTTTTCAGAGTGGAAAATTGGGGAGGGGGGGGGGGGGGGGGTTAAACGAGGGTGGGTATTTCGAGGGGGGTTATTATTTTGCCAGAAATTTGTCAAAATCCCAGTACTAAATTGTTGTTTGTAAGTAACACAGATGTCAACAAAAACTGCCATTTATAAGACTCTAGACTAACACACACACCTGATGTAACACAACACAGTCAGTGTTTTTGGCATGTGTTCTGTGTTTCCAAGATCACAAACCACATTCCGTTCTCTATACACCACATTGGGGAGGGGGGGTATTTCGAGGGGGGTTTATTAAATTCATAGTGTAAATTTTGAGGGGGGTATTTCGAGGGGGATATTTTGAGGAAATACGGCATAAAAAACGGATGTGTCGATGTCCGCCTCTTCCACCGCAGATGACATTTCCACGTTTTTTTGTTACGTTTCGCTTTTTCATACGCGCCCTGTATCAATTGTCGATTTATATAGCACGTTGAACTTAAGAGTGCGTTTTGTTGCCTTGAATTGACTGAAAAATTCGAAAACTATTTTCGAATTTTTGAATTTTCGAATTTTCGAATTTTTTGAAAAATAAATCGATTTTTAAGTGTTTTTTCTAGGGGCGAAATAAAAATTCGAAATTCCGAAAAAATCTTTTTTTGCCATCGTTACCCAGGTGTGAACGAGCTTGGGGATAAAACCCCCCTCGAAATACCACCACCCGAAATGAGTGTAAAGAGAATATTAGTAATTGCCCAAAACTGCAGTTTGCGAATATCAGAATAGACTTTGAAAATTTACGTTAGGACAGGGCTTTTACCGCCTATATATTTACTTGCATAAGTCTATAGATACATCTATATTTACATGTCGGTTATTGTCGCATTTTTTCTATGTCTGAGTATTTGGAATTTCATAAAATTTCTAGCGAAATAATAGACCCCGCTCGAATAAGACCCTTGATATAACCCCCTTTAAAATTTCTGGCGAAAAAATAAACCAGCTGGGGGTATTTCGAGGAAAAACGGTAGATAAAAATATGGTAGAATTTTATAAAATGTTAAAATCCTGCGACCCGTCAACTATTCAAAATCTGAATTGACATTGAAACCCGCTGTACCTAGCGCCTTATCCACTAGCGGAATTGAAGCCAGGGTAATTTAAAAGTGAGTGTGGGTCTAATTCAACCCCCCAAACCCACCGTTTCACCCACATCCACATACCCCCCGGGTGTAACCCAGACGCCCGGAAAAGCCCTCAAATTGGCGCTTCTCCTAGTCAACAAAATCTTCCCATCGCTCGACTCCAACAAAACGCTGGCGCTCACTGCCAGGTGCAAATGGCGCGATGGCGCCGACGCCATGGCACTTTGGCGCTGGGTGGCGCTCGCGTGCAAAACGGGACACAACTCGTGCGGGTGCTGGGTGGGCGGAGTTTAGTTGTATTAGATTATTCTGTGGTCGTCTGCTTCTATATAACATTATTTTACTGATGTTTGCCAATGTTTTTTTTGTGTTTTGTTGTGAATGGAAGAATATTTAGATGGCGCAAGATTGGTGTCATGTATTTATTCCACTTGCAAATAAATGTTTTTGAGACAATTCTGAATTTTGCAATTTTCTGCCAGTATTTTTAACGAAAGAGGCGGCACGCCAAAGAAAATCGCCACAGGATGCGTTTCAGTTATAAGCAAAAACAAATATTTATGACTTGTTTACAAGAATTCAAAAAGAATAATATTTAAAAAAAGATACATAAAAACCACAAAATTATTATTACAAATACATTATTATAAATAAATAAATACATGTATACTCGGCGGACACGATACTCTGCCCTCGCACTGATTTATGTCTCGCGTTGGAAGCGTGCCAATGAATATTAAATCATGCGATTTCCGTAAGAGGATGTAAAATTCATCGATGTGAATATGTTGATGAATAACATTATAACAACAATCAATTTTGTCATATTTTAATGAAACTCGCATGCGATAACGATCATTGGCACTCTTCCAACCGGAACCACACGTGCAAGGTGTAAAGTAACCGGAGTATACCTATGTTTTTATTTGGAATCTTTTGTGAATCAATATATTTTTGCATTTTGCGAACCATAAAAATATGATCAAAAAAAATCACCGCCAATAAAACGCCGGGAGATTTTTTGTCATCCACCAATTGCATTTTCACAGTTCCTTTGTCGGATCTTTCCAGCAGCGCCACAGAAATGGCGCGAACGCCATCGCCTTGATCATCGCCAAAATTCATGGCGCCAGCGCCATTTCCATTGGATAGGGTGGACAAAACGCACTGAATTGATTAGGGGAGTTATTAGTTATTCTTTACGAAGGGGTGTTGTTCAAGAGACACCCTTTCCAGGATATAAATATGGCAATGATGACACTGAATGCTTTAACACGCGAAATCCCCATGAAATTGGACAGTTAAACACTTGTAATGTAAATACGTGTTCGCCGGACCGCAAAGTAAGCGTCCAAAATTACTTATGTCTTAGTCAGCTGGTCTCAGCTGCGTCTTGTCTTAGCAGGATACTTATGTATTTATCTATCTATCACAAAAAAAGAAAAAAATTAGAAATATCGAAAGGCGGAGTCAGCGGGACGAAAACAGCTCGGAGGGCCGCGAAACACGATGTATTCAAAATTATTCAGAAAAATTAGAAAATTCAATAATCTAGTGGAAAATGTTCCAAAAGTGCTCCAAAAAATTAGAAAACTTATTTTTGAAAAAATCGAATTCGTGAAGTCATTTCAGAAAGAGCACTCAAAAGCTTTTTCGAGTTAAAACACGTCTTTCAGCGACGTTTTCCATCGTTACGGTTACGTTTATTCATACCTGGCCGTACTGCGCATGAGTGCCATCCGGCAGCAATGTTACCATTTTGGGCGATTTCGCACACATTCTGAAGTTGACGCCAAGTGACTTGGTCCTCACCACAAGCCAGTTTCCTTTTGCACAATTTTGAAACATCACTCTGAACGTAATAAGACATACCGTATTTCCTCGAAATACCCCCCCCCTCAAAATGGGCACTATGAATAAATAACCCCCCTCGAAATACCCCCCCCCCCCAAATTCAGTGTATAGGGAACGTAGATGACAAAAGCTCTGGGAAACGCAGAACACACGTCAAAAACAATGATTGTGTTACGTTAGAACATGGTTTGTATCATCTACATACTTATATAAGGCTATAGACTCTTATACATGGTGGTTTTTGTTGCATTATTCTACGTCTGCGTACGTTATTAGTAAATACTAGGTGTTCAAAAAATTTCTGGCGAAATAATAAACCCCCCTCGAATTACCCCCCCCCCCTCAAAATTCTCACTCTGAAAAAATAAACCCCCTGGGGGTATTTCGAGGAAATACGGTACTTACATGTACCGTATTCCCTCGAAATAATCATAGGAGTAGTGATGGAAAAGCGCCATGGCGCTTAGCGCTGGTGTTCAGAAAATAGTCATGGCGCTTTTGACGCTTTGCGCGATTTTTGCGTGACGCCAGGAACAAAAAAACTGGCGCTGGCGCTTGGCACCATTTTGCTCTGGCGCCATTGGCGCTTAGCGCTGGGGTCGGAAAAGTACGATGGCGCATCTGGCGCTTGGCGCCAACGTCCTAGCGCTTTTTCCATCACTGCCCAGGAGGTTTATTATTTCGCCAGCAAATTTTGAGGTGGAGGCCTATTGGAGGGGGTCTATTATTCCACTGAAATTTTATCAAATCTCACGTACTCAGACGTAGAAAATATCAACAATGACAGAGTTGTCTGTATGAACCCTGTCCTCACGTAACTCGGTTATTGGTTTTAACGTGTGATCTGCATTAACACAGATCACAAACTGCGGTATTTGTCAACTACATGCTTTTTACGCTCAATTTGGGTAGGGGAACTTCAAGGGGTGTTCATTCAATGGGGAATAATTCGGGAAAATATGGTACTACAGTAAAATGACATTCCGCACTCCCAGTCATTTATGTCACACAATTGGAGTATGAACCACACATTGGAGTATACCAGAATACTTTTAAACAAATTGCAAAGTTCACTTTATTTCATCGCAGAATCAAACGAAAGAGAAACTGGGTCCTGCTCCTGGTATTGGAATCTGATCAGCTGAACCAAGATTTTGCCGTGTGCCAACGTCATTCGCTATTTTTATCTGTATGATTGGGTTACAAAGTGGTTGGCCTGTGGCACATTTTGTGATTACCATATATCTTCCGATAAAAGAACACTCTCGAGAAGCGACATTTCCACGCGAAATACTCGTCGGATCAAAAATATTAAACCAAAATTTATTCAAACGAATGGATTTCATTTATGATAATTATTATTATATTATCGCCAAAAAATCACAGAGTAATTAAGTAAATATACTTATAATTCAATGTCACAAATCTGGTGAAAAATATTTTCCCATCACATCAAAAGTGTAAAATAATAAAGAAAGAAAGCAATTTGAAAAATATAACCGACAAACACCTTGAACATGGCCCTACACAACACACTAGTTGTCAAGGACACCAAATGTCAACTGGTTCCAGTCCCAATCCAAAGCTTGCTCACGAGTAACACTATGCATTGTTGTATTTATACGCATTTACTTCATTCCCGGCATTATGCATTGCACATATTTAAGGCGATATTTTTTCCACACTACAGCTTCATTTGCAGCAGTACTGAACTTTTTTCAAAGTAAACGTAAACGTACCTAAAGTCTTTTTTTTTTACTCACCCCTGAGTACAGAAAACGTAAAGTAAAATTTGATGACTAAACGTAAATACCACTATTTTTACTAAGGGAAAGCGTAAAAGTAAAATTTTCTTTTGATTTTGTACCCGAAGATGTAAAAATAAGTAAAAGTGAAAGCGAGAGTGATCGCTTTCCGTACCCATCGCAACTTCAGTTTTTTTCCGCTGCCATTTTTGCAGCCGTTCTAATTCGTTGCTTTTGTATTTTGCATCAATTTTTTGTATTTTGCATCAGCTTTTGTATTTTTGCATCATTTTTTTTAATATTACGTTTTCTGTACTCGCGTACTTTCAAAAAGTACGCGAGTAAGTGACTACAGGTATTTTTTGGGAGGAAACGTAAATGTCTTTACGCAGTACTCGAGTCTACGTATTGATGGAGTAAACGTAAATACGTTTTAACTATCATTTGCAGCATGATTCAGCAGCGGTCGCCAGAATGTTTACCCTCAGGGTGTCGGATGCATCGCAAATCGCTCATACATAAAAAAAAAATTTTTTTGGGGGGGGGGGCAGGCGGGGCTCGAGACGTTCGAGGTTCAATATACCCTAAATCCTCGAATAAAACCCCAGGGTTATTTTTTCCTCAGACGTTTCTAGGGGGGAGTTATTTTTCCTCGTAAAACTTAGTTATTTTTTTTTTTTGGGGGGGGGGGTGGTCCGGGGGGAGCAGCCAGAAATTTTGAGATAAATGGCTAATCGGCCTCCGGGATAGATAGATAGCTCGCCGATTTAGGCGGGATTTAGCCCCGCGACCCCCCCCCCCAAATTGGAGACCTTCGCATTCGAAACTTCGCGTCGGCTCGTCGGCAAGCTTTGAATTGGGATGGGAACCAGTTGACATTTGGTGTCTTTCTCAACTAGGATATGCAGGATCATTCAGGCAAAAACCAACCAAATCTGCAAGCGCCCCGTCACCAAGCCGATTAAGCATCCAAGCAGAAATTAAGCAAAATAATAAAATGCGTTACATGCCCGAATGCCCGGTTTGACACGTGAGAACCCACAAGAAAATGCTTTTTGGGCAAATTTTATAGTAAAAAAAAACTTTTTTCAACCGCAAAAAGCCCACTGTGAATTCTTGCAGTGCCAAGCGGCGCATGGACGGAAAAGTTAATATGTTTATCCTTGATTATTTAGAAAGTATAATGCAAGCCACGTTATTTAGCGGGAAATTAATTAAATAAATTAGGCAAGCCGCGGCAACCAACACCAGGCGACAAATTTGTTATTCACCAGACTAGTTTATTTTTAGTTAATACATTTGGGCGACGTTTACAGGAAAAGTGACGACAAAATGACTTTTTATAGGTTTCAGGAAAAGTTCCGTATTTATTAAAAGAGGCAGTGAAGTATACATACTACTTGAGTGTACCCATTTACACATATGAGCACTTATGAGCGACAAGCACAAATTATCTTACACTTGGCATGTGTTGTCGTCATCAATTTTTTTCTCTTGTAAACGCCGCCTTAATTGAAAAAATTTATACCTGGGTGTAATTTCGCAAGTGGACAAGTGCGCGATAAGTACACCAGGGGTCTCGAATGGGGGGGGGGTTGGGGGGGGGTTACCCCCCCCCCCCAAACCGCCCAGCTATCTATCTATCCCGGAGGCCGCTCAGCTATCTATCTACCCGGAGGCAAAATTTTGGGCTACTACCCCCTAAACCCCCCCCCAAATCGCCCAGCTATCTACCTATCTGGAGCGATTTTTCAGAAACTATACCCCAATTTTCGCTCAAAATCGCTATTTTTCATACCTATATATAGATTTTCACCTTCAAAATCACTAGTTCATGCGTCTAACTGCCTATTTTCAGCTATTTTAAGTACTATATGCTCTTGTATACTCATTTTAAGCTATTTTACACCTACTTTTAGCGATTTTTCTCCCTTTTCCTCCTTCTATGCCCCGAAAAAGCCTATATATTGAACCACCACAACCCCCCCCCCAAACCCCCCCCAGAAAATTTTTCAGCTATCTATCCCTCCGGAGGAGCGATTTGCTATCTATCCAACCACTCGGAGGGTCAAAATTCAAGATACCCCTGAAGTACACTTATAAGTAACATTTTAATATACCGTATTTATCCAAAATACCCCCAGGGGGGTTTATTTTTTCAGAGTGAGAATTTTGAGGGGGAGGGTTAAACGAGGGGGGGGGTTATTATTTCGCCAGAATTTTTTTGAAATCCCGGTACTTAATTGTCGTTTGAGACGTACGCAAACGTCTAAAAATGCAACAAAAATCGCCATTTATAAGACTCTAAAGACTTGTATAAGTGTGTAGACGTATAATCACTGTTCTCACATAACAGAGTCATCGTTTTTCACGTGTGTTTTGCATTACCCAGATGACAAACCGCAGCCTTTGTCATTTACGTTCTCTATACACTAAATTTGGGGGGGGTATTTCGAGGGGGGTGGGATTATAAGTTCATAGTGTTCATTTTAAGAATCCACAGGGTGAGGCGTCAGTTCATTTAATGTGTTAGTTATAGGGGTAAGTCGAGTGAGGACAAGTAACCCACGTGAAAAGCATTTTAATTTACAGATCCACCTTTCACCCATAAGTTCACTTGTCGCCGACTTGCCACTTTTGACATTTATCCACTTGTGACGTTTGCACTAGACAATTTTACAAACTAGTGCTATTCATTATTATAAATAATAGGACAATTAAAATACAAACGGACACTTTTATATGGAAACTAAAAAAAATTAACACAAGTACCGTAATAACAGAAAAACGGGCAATAAACTCACCGCAACCTTACCTCAAATATCTCTGAAATCCGCTGCCAAAAATAATTAGCAAGCACAAATAGGATGCCTCTAAATTAGTAGCACAATTTCACTCCACAAAATGCCACAACATGATTACAAGCGGGTAATGCAGAACTTTATACAGCACCACTGAACTCAGGGACGCAGAAATGTTTGGCGCATTGCCAAATTTTCAGCCGTGAATTCATCTAGTGCCATTCAAAGTTGCGCCCGGAAAATGTCGAGTAAGGTAATATTGGGCCAACACACACTAGTTGACATCGCAAATTAGTGTCAACTGAACGTCAACGAAAAACAATTTTTCGGAGAAACAATGAAAATGAAGTGTCAGTTGAATTTGGTTGACAAGAATTTTGATGTCAACTAGTGTGTGTGGACGCAATGGGTTGAAATGCAAATCACAAAACAACGATAACGACAACGACAACAAGAACATCACGAGCCAGTGTTACACGACTAAAGAAGTAATAAGAAAGGTGTCAATTGACGTCACAAAATCACGTCACTTTATTTATTAAATATATACTCATCAGTTACTTTTCTTTTCACCCCGTAGAGTGTAATGTAAAGTGACAAATGTCAAAAGTTCAGTAATAATGTACTTTTATAAATTATTTCAATTAACATTTTACATGAAACTTGACACTTTACTTTATAGTTTACAGGGTTCGAGACTGTCCCATCGCTAGCTTCACGTGTACGACATGCACACCAAGCAGCTCAGCTCAAGCATGCACTTTGAGATGTTATACGATATTTACGTTTGGCTGGTTGGCTGCCGCGCATTTTTTACCGCAAAATTCGGTTAATCTTTTTAATAATCCAATGATAATATAGACTATGATTTAGCGTAAGCGATTAAATTATAACTTTTTTATATCTCTAATTGAAAATCAATTCGATTCGCAATATAAATGGCTGAATATCTGTGTGAAAAGCAAATTGAATTGTAAAAAATATAGGTAATATTTACTATTGTGCACTGTAAACAACGGTGTGGGGAATGGGTGGGGAATTATTCAAGGGGCGGCTATTAAAGAATTTACCGTATTGTCTCAAACATCTGCAAATACACATGTATTTATAAAAAGTGAAATGATCAAAGCATCTGTTCCTCTCATTATCTGGCTCAATGAAAAACACATTTTCATCCCCACTACTTAAAAATCTCAAGGCTATTTACTAGCAAGGGAGTATTATTTCCCCAAATTATTCAGTCATGGTGCCACTCCAAGAGCGTGAAAAAAACCCTTTAAAATCTCATACAAAGTGTCGAAAGTCACGTAAAATGCCTGACAAAATACGTGCCATTTTCCAGGGAATTCGTTTGCCAATTCCAAGGAATTTCACATCACTTTTGCCATTTCACATACATTTGACATTTTACAGTACATTTTACATGACTTTTGACACTTTGCATGACATTTCACATTTTGCATGGCTTTTTACAGGGTCTGGGAGTGGCACAGAGCAAGTAGTAAAGAGAGCCTGGGGCCGTAAAGCACTGCACTCAAGTTGAGTACCTATATGCTAGCTGTCACCGCGCACAAATAATGCTCTCAGATCACAGACTACAGCTTATAAAATATGAGTGCTGTGCAAATGCGTGCGATAAATATTTAGGTATGCATGGAAATTAGTGGCGTGAGCGGCGTTCGGACATTCCAGCGACATTTTGTACCGGAAATTTGATTAGCCCGACGCGCTTTTAAATTGTAATTGTTTACATTCATATAGCTCACAAATGCAATGTGCATGCGAACACTAATGAAATGTGGCGATTTTCAGCTAAAAGTTATCGACGTCGCAAAATGTTTCAAACTCAAAAATCGTCGCGAGAATGTCTAAAAGCGGACCGGAAACCAGACTGAGAGTACACGGGCGGTTAAATAACCACACTGCACTGTACCCACTAAATACCTATAATAGTGTGCTTAAATAGGCTTAGCTAAGCGTATGTGCTCCATGGTTGACACAGTGCCATATATTCACATCACATCCTTTGTAGTTATGTCCATGTACATATTTACTGCATGTATAGCTTACACGCAGCGAGCTTTGCTGTGAAATCTACCGTATCACATCTGAATGTAGAACCATAATTCGATTTTTTACTCATCGAATTATATCGCTTTCACGATTGGCTAAATTTGATGCATAGTTTATCATTTGACATTATTCATTAAAATATGGTACCACTTTGTGTAAAGAAGTGACCAGATCAGTACACATACAATTTAGCATGTAAATTTTCAGTATATATGCACGTGAAGTGATGCTTGAAGGCATGAAACTGCTTGCAAGCAGGTGAGTAGCATGTATTTAAGCAGGTATGTTTACATGCATATAGGCATGTGGTATGTCATTTTGTATGCATGACAACCTCGCCTGGGTCAATTTCTGTACCTGTCAAGTGACAAGACAAGAGTTGTGAAAAAACGAAGAATGTTTTGTTGACATTTTGACATTTAAATGTAAGTTTGGTAAAATGAACTTGTCATAGCACCTGACAAGTTGCATGCTTGAATCCAGAACTGATGCAAGTGGACAAGTAAAAATACAAATGAAAAGTAAAATTTTTTATTTACAAGTTGAGAAAGGCAGAGAACGAAATGACAAGTGTTTTCGTTAAGAATCTTGCTTGTCAAAGCATAAAATTTAGATCTGACTTGCTATATTTTTCTTCTCACATGTCCACTTGGGAAATTGGCCCCACCCCCAGTACAGATTACGGAACAGGGGCACCTTTTTAGTACTTTTAACAAAAAGTAAAAAGTAGCGAAGGGCGCGGTCAGGTACGAAACCGTTACCGTTTTAATTATCAGAAAACAAAAATTGGCACTCTTAATTAAAAATTGATTATGACCTTTAGCTAGTTTGTATTTACAAATCTAAAAATAAACGAAAATACTTAATCCGAAACATAACGGCGTTTGATTACTTTTCCTACAAAAAAAGTTTGGACGCTTTTGTCACACAAAAATTATTTTCACAATTCGCAAAACTTTAAAAATATCTATTATTCAACATCAACACTTCCAGTGTATCCCTCCCAAACATAAACAAAATAAAAATAGTTCAAGTAAAATAGGTAAATTTGAAATTTAATCTGAAATCACGTGAGGGTCGGGGCAGGGGTGCTTAAATGCATCATTAATGTTACCTATTTAGCAATCACCAGTTTCCTGTGGTAATCAACCTGAACTAAGCCCGTGGCGTGATTTTAAAATCTGGCGAAAATCGCTTTTAATTACGGTCCGGCAGCACCCATTAGACTAATGAGCTTGCAAAGGTGAAACTGGGGGTAGGGGGTGTTCCAAAAGTGTTGCACACTGGCGTGGTCAATGGGGGCATCCACTTTTTTTGCCAACTTCGTACCAATTATCACTGAAAATCACTTATTTCTGTACTCGTTTGCCTATTTTCACCTTCACGCTAAATTTGTATGCTAAATCACTCATTTATGAAATTTATTGTCTATTTTTATCCAAAAATATTTTCAGCTAAATATGTAACTGTATCCCTCCGGAGAAACTGAATATTTGCTATCTATTTAAATCCCAGGGTGAAAATCTGCAAGATTCATGGCGCCACTCCCAGACCATGTAAAATGTCATGCCAAGTGTCAAAAGTGATGTAAAATTCCCTGGAAAATGTCATTCTTATATTTTTACCATTTTGCACATCTTTTTAGATGACTTTTGATTTGACACTTTGCACATCATTTGGCATTATAGACAGCATTTTACAGGAAACGTGGCACAAAGTTTCTTTGTATATATCCAATTACAAAAAAATGTAGTTACCTATATCGTGTCACGACTTTATGACTGCACCAAGGACAGAAATACATAATTAGCAGTGTTGAAGATTATTAACCCTGACCCCGATTAACGGATAAATATTTGCAGCTTTACGACAGGTCACAAGCAGTTGTATATTTAACTAAAGAAAGAGTGCAAAATTGCACTTGCCTCAGGCGGGAATCGAACCCGCACCTCTCATATAGAACACGAGTGCACTAACCACTAGACTACAGAGGCGGCTGGGCTCTTCACTATTAGGGGCTGACATGCTGCACAGGCAATGCCCTTGACACTAATGAATGATTAACATAAACAAACAACAACAAGCCACTGATTTATATTTAGGTTTTTTAGGAAAATATAACAATTTTGTAAAATAACATATTTCTGAGAATATCATGTTTTCAAACTTTTTAAAGCTTTAGACTTAACAAAAATCAAATTTATTTACAGACGATATCATTTTATAACATATTTATATATTTATTGAGAAATCTGGGCAGCGCCAGAGACAGTAAAATGTCAAATGTCATGTAATAGGGAAAAGGCTTTTAAAAAAAGTGGCGAAACTTAATAAATAAACAATAAGTGATGGTTCTCTAGTATACAATAAGAGGGTAAATAGCTAAATAAAACAAGGGTCCAGAGAACCCTTGCACCTTGTTTCGACCCTTTAAATATGTAAAACGCCTTGTCAAATTGCAAACTTCGTTGGCCTGATTTTGATGTTGCATGTGCCACTCCCAAGTCTGTGAAATGCTCTGTAAAATTTCATGCAAGTTTCAAAAGTCATGTAAAACTTTTTGCCATTTTACATGACATTTGACACTTTGCATGACATTTGGCACTGTACACAGCCTGGGTCGCACCTGGTGTGCCGTAAACATAATTTTTGAATATTTTTGCCCATTTTCGCCCATGTTTATGCGCCATAGTGACTATTTTCAGGTATTTGTACACAAATAGTTCTTGTACAGAAATTGTTAGCTATATATCCCCTTTATAAGCGATTTTTCTTCCTTTCATTGCTTTTACAGCTTGAAAAAGCCTATACATTGAACCTCCACAAAACAACCCAACAAAATTTTGTACAGCGATCCCTCCAGAGGAACAATTGTCTATCAATTCAACCCCCCAGGGGGTAAAAATTCAAGATATTTACCTACCCCTGGGGTGCGGGACTGCCCCCTAATAATTTATTGGCCCTGTTTACATAAACTCACTGAGTTCATTAAGAAATAAATGAATTTGTTCCAGAATGTCACAATTAAATGCAGTAAATAACGAATCTCTCCGGTACAGAATACCCAAACACCTAGCCTAATTCGATTGTAAACAATAAACCACGGGAAAATAAACTAGAAACACAGAAATATTCAAACTTACTCGCGATTCAAAGCTATGTAGTTGGTATACGGTGGCCCAAAATAAAGGTCATCCCAAGCGGACTTATCGTGACGACAACGACAGACATGAAAAAGTTCCATATGTCAAGTGAAAAGTTCCATATTTATGTGAAAATATGGTGAGGCACATAAATATTTATTTTACTTAGATGCACGCACTAGTGATGTAAAGGCACCGGGGCACCGGTGCCCCGGTGCTGGGCACCGAAGGGCACCAGCACCGGTGCTGGTGCGGTGCCATTGCAATCTTCAGGGGTGCCATGCCGGTGCCGGTGCCATTTTTTTCAGAATAGCACCGGTGCCGGTGCGGTGCGGTGCCATTTTTTTGCCGGTGCCAAAGGTGCTAGCACCAGGGCAAAGTAAAAGGCACCGGGAAAGGCACCAGCCAAGGCTTCATGTGC
Organism: Sphaerolaimus hirsutus; assembly: GCA_964036195.1. Classification (NCBI taxonomy): domain Eukaryota; kingdom Metazoa; phylum Nematoda; class Chromadorea; order Monhysterida; family Sphaerolaimidae; genus Sphaerolaimus; species Sphaerolaimus hirsutus. The sequence goes on along the minus strand of CAXIWS010000651.1, from coordinate 41,789 downwards.
TGTGCAATTTTGTCCATAGTATGTACTTATTCATATTTCGAAAAACAGCGATATATTTACCCAACTGTTTTTGCCTATTTTGTAAACCTCCCATCAAATAAATATACCTACTGTGAAATCCATTATACCCGATACGTGATCTGATGAGCGAATCTAAAATTTTGTTGAATTTTAAATCATTTTTATATTTTATATTTATCTTGCTTTTTTGTTCAAAATTTGTTGTCAGTTCATGACAGAGATAGTTCCCTTCTCGGTACAGCAACGACTCCGATCAGTAGACAATAGTGGCTATGGACATTGTAATGAATTAAATATTTTATCTTTCATTTGTAATCATTGTAATTGCTTCATAAAAGTGATTGCCACATCATTCTGATCATTTTAAGTGCTCAAACATTAAAATCGGTTGAAAATTCATGGAAATATCCACTTCCAAAGGTGAGACCACTGAGAAACTGCCCGATATTTACTTCAGAAATTCCAGCCCGGTGCGGTGCCTTTCGGTGCTAGCACCGGCAACCCGCCGGTGCCCTTCGGTGCCGGTGCCATTTTTTCCAAAAGGCACCGGTGCCGGTGCGGTGCGGTGCCATTTTCTGGCCGGTGCCCCAGGGTGCCAGGTGCCCTTTTCATGCGTTGGCAAAGGTGCCGGTGCGGTGCGGTGCCATTTTTCCCGGTGCCTTTAACATCACTAGCACGCACACACACACACATGTATGACATTTTCAAATGTTTATAACTTTGAGAGCAACATCGAGGAATTGTCTGCTGTTTGGCATGCGTTTGCGCCTAAGTAACATATACTCAACCACATTTTCACACGAATATGGAACTTTTCACTTGACTTGTGGAACTTTTCCAACTGTCGATGTGGTCACGAAAAATCCGCGTGAACGGCACTTGAAAATACTACAAAAACGCACTAGAAAGACTAGAAAAAAACAGCCTGTGCCCAAATTCAATTGGAGCGTAAGGCGCACGTGGCGGTGTCCAGAGGAAAAATTAGTGATGACAATCTTTTCAAGTTTCATATTTTAAGGAAAAGTTCTGTATTTGTGATAAAAACACAGTGAAGTATACCTACATTTACTACGTGAGCGTACACATATGCCAATTTTCAGATAATTTCTGCTTGTTGTTCATTTCGAAAAGTTAAAAATTTGTTTGGTAAAACACTAATTGAATTTCGCGCCTGGGACACACCTCACTTGCCACTAACTAAGCATAAAACCTAAGTGCAAACTATTTTACTAAGGATGCACACACATGCAAACTCATGAGTAGTGGTGCTATAAATGCCAAGATTATAAGCCACAAATGAAGTTGTGGTTGCAATGAAATTTATTATTCAATTATAAATATTGATTTTTCACCATTTTAGATGATTTTTATCCAGCTGGCAGCCCCCCCCCGCACCCTGTAAAGTGTTAAGTCAATTGTCAAATGTCGAGTAAAACGTAACGCAAATTTGTCAAAAATTCTTTCGAAATTTCAAAAGTTCAGTAGTAATTTTTTTTATATTTTAATTGACATTTAGATGAGATATGATATCTTTTAGAAATTATCACAGGAATAAGAAATTTTAAATGAAACTACCTAAGCACTTAAATGACATTTTGCAGGGTACGGGACTAGGGTGTCAACTTTCCGTTTTCCGTTTTCCGTTTCCGCTTTCCGCAGGCAAATTTTTTTCCGTTTCCGTTTCCGTTTTCCGGCTGCTAAATTTTTTTTCCGTTTCCGTTTCCGTTTTTCCGGCTCATTTTCCGTTTTCCGGCTAAAATTTCAGTTTTTCCGCCTTTTTTTCTGTTTTCCAGCTCAATTGTCTGTTTTTCCAACGTTTTTTCATTTTCTGGCTCAATTCTCTGTTTTCTGTTTCAGCCAAACTGGTAAACATGCATGCAGGTTCTCAATTATGTGAATTGTTTCTATTTCTAGCAAGATTTCTGCAAATTTTTTGATTTCTGGATAAATTTCTGCAATTTTTTTTCCGTTTCCAGCAAAATTTCAGCAAATTTTTTCCGTTTCCGGCATAATCTCAGCAAATTTTTCCGTTTCCGTTTCCGTTTTCCGGGCTTTCATTTTTCCGTTTTCCGGCAGGTGGAATTTTTTTTCCGTTTCCGTTTCCGTTTTCCGGCAAGTGCAAATTTTTTTCCGTTTCCGTTTCCGTTTTCCGCCAAAAAGTTTTTGTTGACACCCTATACGGGACTGTCACCTGTTCTGCGCTCTTTGAGCTTTAAGGCACACTTTCATCATGCATCTCATTATTCTCCTGATGACAAAAGGCACTTTATTGGCGCGAAAAGTGGGCGCCATGGCACTTTACCATCAATAATCCAGGGATGCGAGTGCTCAAGCACGTGACACACGCAGTGAACCTTGCGACAAGCCCTATCAACCAGGAAGCAACCAATGCGGGGTGGCCCAATGTGGAAGTGAGTTTAGAAGAATAGAAAAACATTTTTTTTTCATTTCGGTTAAATCCGGTTTTGAAGCGATAGAATTTTTAGATTTTTGAAAAATTTCGGCCTAATTTTTGCTCAAAATATTCAATTTTCATACATTTTTGCACATTTTCACCTACAAAATCACTAGTTCATGTGCTTTATTGCACATTTTCAGCTATTTTTGAGCTAATGAACCAACTATATAGTAACTAAATAGGTAAATATGTAAGCACATATGTACTTCAACTTGTGTGTTTGAATTAGCTTGCATTATTCTAAATACTGTGAATTTGGACCCTTCACACCTGAACAAATTGCACGTGAGGGCTGTGCATACTTTGTGTTATGGCAAATTGATACCCATTTTGAGGGCTAATCTCTGTCAGGCATGGGGAATCTTTTCTCCATGTGCAACTTATTAATTTGTGCAAAGCGCAGCACTTATGGGAGGTTGATTACAAATGTGCAACTCACGGTTTTGGTGAATTGGCATTCCCCCATTTACTCCATCTACCAAACGTGTGGTCCAAATCCACAAAACCTGTCTGGGCCACCCTGTACTCACTAACATGATCAAAACCGACCCTGATTTCAGGCAAACACGCCATGAATTATTCACTAGCCTATATCATCAAATATAAACTGTAGTGAGTTAAATTGAACTACTTGCGAGTGATTTGAAGATTCTAAATATACGCTCGAATGCAATATCACTTTAGTGTTGTAAATATTTTATTCTATTTTGAGAGAAAAGGGGTTTTGAATGGAATGATTTTCACAGTTTAGAGTGAGTTTCTGCCGTCCTACTAAAATAAATACATGGAGGTTTCCTTTTTGAACTCTGTCAAAAAAAACAATTTTTAAAACATCATATGCAAATTATTTAGGAAGATTGCAAATTATAGAATCGAAAACAAGTTTTTAATAAAGTTTCTGAAGTTAATAAATATGTCGAGTGAAGCACACATTTGAGTGATTTTCGAGAATTTTTCCGCATTCACTTTGCAGCAGATTTTCCAGAAAAATGTGAATGGTATCCCAATTAGTTAAATCTCTAACTCAATTAACCTTGAGAAAATCTCTTTCCAGAAAGTGAAAATTTCCGGGTAAACAGCCTAATTACAGTTATGTATTTTAATTGCGAATCTCCGAGAATATTTACATCAAATCAAGCAACAACACTCACAACATCCTACCATAACCAGCCATATCTGTAAAACACACACCTCAAAGGGCATTAAATATGCATAAAATGATGGCACATTGCATGCACAAAATCACTCAGGTTTTATGACCCCAATCACCCCTAGTTTAGCTAATGGCCGAGTAATCGGGATTTCAAGACACACACACAAGCAGAGCGCATGAAGATTAAATGCACTTTGCAATTAGTGCAGTGGGCTGCAGGCTCTGTTCCAGAAGTAGTGGGACAGATGATTTTGTATCACTTTTATGGAAAAATACCTTTAAATAGCTGGGTAAATATATTTTAAAATATATCTATGGCTGATATAACTGTGGCTCAAATGTGTCTGGCAGGGCCGTATCCAGGGGGGGCGGGGGGGGGGGGCTGCAGCCCCCCCCTCCCGGGGCCAGACCAGAATATGACCAAAAAATGCGACTTTTTCAACGTCGGCGTAAAAAATTTTGCGCGCAAGCGCGCATTCTTCACCAGATATAAGGCATTATCATCAGATTTGCTCCATGTGGCCGCAAATCATTATAAATGTTGTGCTTTTTGCTGTTTTGTATGTATATTTACATACATATACACTGTTCCATGGCGCTGACGCCAACGCCAATGGCGCCATGGCGTTGCGCCTACTAATGGCGCCAGCGCCATGGCGCCATTCCGTCACTATGTAGCTAACATAGAGGGGGGGGCTGAGCCCCCCCCCTCGCCGGGCTCCGTAAACAAGCAGCCCCCCCCGCTCAAAAATCCTGGATACGTCCCTGGTGTCTGGGTTTTCAGGATTGTGAATGGAAAATCTCACAATTTTGCTTGAATATTGTATGGATTGAGTTTTGGAATGGGTTTTAGGATTTTTTGACAGTATACATAAGGATTGTGGTGTAGTTTATTGTCAAGAATTGGATGGGGGCTTGAAAATCCAGCATCCCCCAGAACCCTAAAATATCAGGCCAGTTAATGTCCCATAAAAACTTAAAAAAAGTGAGAAAATAAGTTTCAAATCCCCAATGACCATTTTTACAATATTTTTTTCAAGCAAAATTAAAACTTTTCACTTGAATTGTGTAGGATTGGCCTGTGAATCAGAAACCAGTAAACTAATTCAGACAAATTAATCACAAAGAAATTTGAATTCAAAACTGAGGTGGCGGATTAATTGTCATTTAAAAATGTCCACTGGTGAATTTACATTATCACAAGTTGTGTTTACTCAAAACTCACTCCAGCATTTTCTGGGAACGTGGAAATGTCCAATTACTTTAGGAACAAACCAAGCACTACTTTTCATGGTTCAATCCCTGTGCCTCCCTTTCGAAATGAAGATGAAATAAGTGGGAAAATGTTGTCGCGTTGTTAGCGAGTTACTAAATATTTTAGCATTCAATCAACCGTTTAGTAGTAAATATGCAGTAGTTTTAGGATGCGAGGTATGTTCTGTGAATGAAAATTACGAATGAAGTGTTTACAATTGTGACGTTTTCGCCCTTAGGTTACAATAGGCACACTTTTTAAAGTGTGATGTGGCCACATTTTGTGAAATAGTTGACGGCTGAAATTTCCGAAAATGACAAATCTGTTTTAAACACAGTTGAGTTTACCAGAATTTATCATTTTTGATTTCAATCAACAGTGGTTGACGGACTTCCTAATCCGGTAAACTCATTGCTTTCAAAGCTGATTTATCAGTTTTGCAAATGGTGTGTGTGGGGCCAATTCCGCAAGTTGACAATTGACAAAAAAAACACAAGTAAGGATATATATATATATATATATGACTCATCCATAAAAACTTTAACCTCACTTTAAAACTGCAACCTGATAAAATCAAAAATTGGTTTGAAAGTGATTATTGTTAAATTGCGCGTAAAAGTCACCAAAATCGGTCATAGTCACTATGCACTATGCACTATGAAAATGTCAACCAGCATTCACCATGTCGCCGTCAAATGAATTTTAATTTTCATAGTTTCTCAAAATATTACCCAGGGGACAAAAACAATGCATGATTTTGAAAATCCAAAAATTTCGGTCAATGAAATGTTGTGGCGTCTCAAGGAAATTTTCAAAAATGCATCGGTTTTGGGAGGAATTTCAGTCTGGGGTTTGGAAACGAGAAAATTTTAGACACGAAAATTTTAGGCGACCTCCAAAAATGGAGCCACCTGGCGCCAGCTGTTATGCGTAAAATTTTGGTAAATTTAAATTTTCGAAATTGCCGCCAGACTCACTTAACGAAAATAGTTTTACAATTTGCACGGATGAGAATTTACAGTGGGGGATACTCGAGAAAATTGATTGACTTGAAAAATGGCACTGATATTGGAATGACAGGTGGTAGACGCGTTTCACAATGATTTACAGTTGACGCTGTGTTACAGTTACAGTTTTTCAGTTTACAAAGTAAATATGTGAAAATACAGCTACGCAAATATTATGTGAAATGGTGCCTTTATCTGAGGTTCAGATAAAAAATTTATAAATCTGGGGTATTCCTGAATGCGTACTCAAAACAGTTGAGAAAAATAAAACAACCGCCAAATTCTTACCAAACGTTGAAAACGTCTAAAAATTTGCAACATTTCTTCACAACGTTTATAAATATATATAAAGTCTTTCTTCTTTTTTTTGGGGGGGGGGGGGCGTGAACCCGTATTCACTAACCCTTCAATGAAATGGCGACATGGCGACATTCAGCCTACTCTATTTGTATGTTATACATGTTTTAGTTTTCAAATTTTCAAACTTTAACTTTCATTTATAAAAATTCAAATTTAAATTAAATTTAATCATTCAACCGTGTTCATTAATTTGCACTTTTAAAATTTTCAGTTTTCACACGAAGCCACGGTGAACACTAGTGTGTGTAGGCACAATGTCGCTGCACACACTAGTTTACTAACGGTAAACTACGAATTTGGTAAACTCATTTGTCAGCTTCTGAGCGCATCTGAGTCTACCGGAATGAGCTGTTCGTCAACTACAGTTGACGGAGATCATAAATAACACATTCCGGTAAACTCAGATTCACTCAGAAACTGAAAAATGAGTTTACCAGATTCTTAGTTTACCGTTAGCAAACTAGTGTGTGCAGCGCCAATATAACGCATACCTGGGGAAGCAATCGCCAAAGCCAAAAAGATTTTTTACAAGAACCAAACACCGCAAACAACAAAAACAACAACAACAAAACTATTAGCCGGTAAACGCGCACCGAACGAAGATTACATCCATGTAAAAGTTACATGGACACAGATTTTTACATATAACACATTCATGCATAATTTGAAAGTGTTTTGCACAAGCCTGAGCCCATACAGATGGCACCAGGCTGATATGCCCCATAGAGATTGGCAAAGCGCCAATAAAATGGCGTCATGAACCGACCTAACAAATGGCACCTGAGGGCAACTGCAGACCCTGTAAAATACTTTGTAAAATGTCAAATATCATGAAAAGTGTCTAAAGTCATGTAAAATTCATGGAAAATTGCAAAAATACATGTGCCATTTTACATGTTCTGGGATTGCCTCCGGGTGGCTGGTGCCAATTCCGAAAATTGATAAGTAAAAAAGCAATTTAGAAGTGAAAATTGTATTAAAAAAATTTAAGATGTAAAATGAAAAGGCAAAGTTTGTCTGAACTTTTTACTTCTTTTTTTTTATTTCTACCTCCCACTTCTTCCTTAATTCCGGAATTAACCCCAGGATTTCTTAAAGCCGGCGCCACGCCGAAAAATGGCATGGTCATGAGCATGACGCGATTCCATCGCTGTAACTGAGCTATTTACAACTGTACTGTGTAAATACAATGCAAGCAATTACCTATTTTAAATAGTGTATCCACACTTTTAAGTGGTCGGTATATGTTACTTAAATTTTTGCTTGGTGACTGAAAATCAGCTAATATTTATTTTCACAATTTTCTATGTGTGTGAGTTCACATAAAAAAGTGTGATTTTACTTCAAAATGTGAAACAGTTTTGATGCAAATTCAAATAGCTATCTATCAATTAGCAAGACATCAGTCAAAAATGAAAAATCAGTATAAATCCTAGAAAACAATTTGAAATAGTGATAAATATGAATGACACTGTAAAAATTTACCCATTCAATTTTACGCCAACCAAAAAATTACCCTCCCCACCATTAAACAAGTCTGACAGAAAACATTGTGCACACTAGCAAAGCAAAATCCAAGTGCAGGCAGCTACTGTGCATGTGTGTGCAGTGGGAAATGGTTGCAGGGTAAAGTGCTGCATTTGGTAACTGAGCATTAGGTAATAATGGTAGGAGCTGGAAAATATTTGTAACCTGCAATTGAGGAACACTTACATCATGTAATTTTTTCTTGCACAAAAGCAGGGATCTAGCAGGTGGTTACACCCAAAAACTACTACTATCCCAGACCCAGTTATCTTTCCACCCTTCCAGAGTAACAATCTACAATCTACCTGAACCACCAGCAGGGTCAAAATATACAAGACCCATGGCGATGAAACACTATTGATAAAATGCTATAATCCTTATCCAACTGATGTGTATTTTACTTTCAGAATACATGTTTAAATAAATGGGGATACTCACATCACAACAAATGGCAATGCACCAATTAAATATGTGCAATTCATATGCACACGCCTATTATCTACTGCACCACTTATGTTTGCATGCCCCCCCCCCCTGCCAGACCAAGTACCAAAACAGGAAGGTACAAGGCCATATTGCATCCGTCTACAACAAAAGCAGTTGAAATAAATACCCAATACCCAGACGTGTCTATTCTGCAGACAGAGTACTCACTGCACACAACGCGTGTAAAACACATAGAGTATCTTGTGCAGGGTGACTCATTATATTGTTTTCAATTTTGAATGACTTTTAATTTGTCAATTTCGAACCCGAGGATCCATATTTATACGATCTCAAATGTTGGGTTTTCATTCTGCAATGTAAAAATACTAGCTATTATGACATTCATAGATCAGATCAAAATAATTGCACACAAAACATGTGCCATCATATTCAACATTACAGAAATGAAAATTTACATTTTTGTTTCACAGCATTATTGAATCAGATATATAACTATTTACCTTATCAAGTGAGTATACTAATCAAAGGCCCTCATCATTATGAAAGGTTCTGCAATTAAAGATTTGTTCAAAATGCACAATGTTTGGCAAAGTCTTGTCTACACAGGTGGAAATTTGAATTAATAGGTGTAAACCAAATGAAAAGTAAATTGACAAGTATAATCTTTCACAGAGTTCATTGTCACTTCACTTGTCATTTACACTTTTTCAGTCACTTTATACAATTTGCACCAAAGAATATATTCCAAATTGTCCAATACTGAACAGTTTCAAATTTACCTTTCAAACTGAACCACCCTGGCAAATAGGCATTACACATGTAAAGATGTGTTTATCAAGGTCATCTCATGCCAATAGCCCCTGTAAAGCGAAATGCACTACAATCCCCCAATGTAAATCGAGCAATTGAAGTGGATACATAAATAAGTGCACAAAGACATTGGGATTCAGAGTTCAAGGGCACTTTTGAGGATGCGCATTATGTGGAAGGAAATAAATAGATTCCCCGGGGGTAATGAACGGAACTTGGACCTCCCTATATGATTTTGGGTGAATTATGGCACAATTTTTTGTATGTGCGAGAAATTTCCTGTGATGGCACACATCGATTTTTTTTTGTCAGAGGTGGTTTGAAAATGTATGATGAAATTACGGTTGATAATACTGTTTTTACTGTAAAACTGGGTTATATTTAGGCGGCTTTCGCAGGGCTGAAAACCAAAATCTGGAACCACCGTGTGAAAATGAACTAAAATGAGTTAATTGCGTATATTTCTCGCATAAAAAAATAAATAAAAATTTATTTCCAAAACACGAAAATCATACAGAAATATCAATTGTATTCAATTTCTATAAAATCGAAGAATACATCAAAAAATTCAGAAATTTAAGCCTTTGGCTGTATTTCGATGCGCGCTGTAAAGACATCGATCACAAAATCGACATCTATGGAATATTCTAAATTCAAATTGGCGCCAAGAATACTCAAACGAGACGAGACTGAAAAACATCGGCAGAAAATTTTTCTAACAATCTTTACTTATAAATATTCTTATGGGAAAATTTGTAGTTTTCAACCAAAATGTCAAAATCTCACAAATTAGCACTTAATTTTATCGAAATAAGTGATTTTCAAAGCAAAACGACTGTACCTAGTTGACAGACACCTCATTCCAGTACACTTAAATGCACTCAAAGTGCCTTTGTGAGTTTTCAAAATTTCGGTTGACTAGTGTGTGTAAGTGTAGAGCCAACAAAGAAAAAGACAGATAGAAATAAATATTTTTCAGCGGTTGAGAAGATTTTAAACTGGACCGAATTCTTAAGAATCCGGCACCATAAAGTGAGAAATTGCAGAGAAAGTGTCAAGTCAAGTGTTACAATACATTACCATATAAGTTTCAAATTCTATGTCAAGTAACAATAGTCAAATACGAATGCCCTGTAAACTATTACTGATCTGTTAGAAAATCTGTCCAAAATCTGACAAAGAACTTCTTCTGTTTAGCATTGAATCAGCTACACAAAAAATCCTCAAAAACTTCAAACATTGTGAAAAACAAGGGGTCAATTCCATGGTTGTAAAAAAAACATTTAATAAATGAGGAGTGAGAAGTGAAATGCCACGTGAAATGACAAGTGAATAGGGATGTGAAATGACAAGTGAAACGAGAAGTAAAATGATAAGTACGAATTGAAATGAGACTAAAAACTTACAAGCGGAGTAAACGTTTTACCTTTAATTTCACTTCTCACTTCTAAAATAGTTCTCCACTTGCGGAATTGAGATTGACATAAAAATTCTCCCCCAATGCAGCAAAATTCATCGTAAAATGGCCCCCCCCCATAAAACGAGTGGCAGCATTTACTGTACCAGCCGCATTAGGATATTTCAGCCAGTCACAATGCACAATGCAGTGTGCATTTCATTTGAAAATTGGGGGGGGGGCGGGGAATGAACTGCAAATTCAGGGTCACCCCCCGGAACTCACAAAGGAATAAATAGTTTGATCAAATTTTCCTGTCCAGAAATGGGGGAGATTCGATATTTTTCAGTGAGGGTGCAGTGGGTTTACAGAGTGACTCATTTGAAAAATTTTTACGGGGAATAAATCCAAATGGCGGTAAGGCACCCTGTAAAGTGTCAAATGTCATCTAAAATGTCATACAAAATTTGTCTAATCTAGTGCAAAATGTCAAAAGTTATAATATATTTATTTCATTTTTTATTTAATTTGACATTTTACATGACATTTAACACTTGAATTTACACTATGCCGGGTACGGCATTGCCCCCTTTTATGTAAAATATTCGATGTGGGAAGTGTACCTACGGTAAAACGAAGTATGCAAAAGTTCAGCTATCAGTGAACAAACTTACTCAATCGAGTAGACACAACACAGGTAGGTAAAGATAAAAAGTTTTGAGTGTCTGGAATGTTACGAAAGTTTTATACCCGACCGGGAATGACCCCCACAATTAAGGGATAATAGGCCAATATTTTCTGGCACTAAAAACACTTTTATTTTCTCCTGTTTTGGCTAATTTTACATGAAATCAAATCAATATCAAATCGTTTGCGATATAATAAATAGAACTATGAAACATAAATTGCAAATACATATACCGTATTTCTTCTAATAGAAGAGCGCCGTTCTATTTTTACGTCAACTTTTTTACCTGCCGTTATATTGGAGGTAGATCTGGATGGGTGCAAATTCTGCAACACGTCAAGTACATGTATTTAGTAAATACTTAACCGAATCGATATCCAATCAGTACTGAGCACAATGAATGTTGTTTTATTTTTAAATATCCTTTAAATTAGTTATGTTTATACCTATCCAGTTTAAAAATAATCACGCCACATCGAAAAAGCCACAAAACAGGCCCAAAAATCATACTCCAGTTCACTTATATAAAAAGGCCACAACTATAAAAACTTCCAACGAAATGAATAGCCAATCTCCATGCACAAACCACACAATTCTCAACTGATCAATTCAGAGCAGAGCATCACACACACAAATACAACAATGATACAAGGTCATGCATCAAAATCAGTGCATCCCTGCAGTTTCCACCTCCAATCGAAATCACAGGGGGGGGGGGGTAATTACTCAGTTGTACCCAAGGGCACCTGGACATAAAACACACACAGGCAGACATAACACACAAAACACACAGACATGACATACTACACACATAAATATTGTGTGGTGTTGTGAGTGGGGATGTCAAAAAAAATTTCCCCAAATATAATTAAAAAAATTTAAAAAGCAAAAAAACTATATGGTAGCTACAGAATACACATTGTGGATGCTAAGAAAATACTATCATTGCACAATAAAAAAATACTTGAACTGGAAAGCTTGGGGCTATTTATAAATGTGCATGCTCAAATATGGGTTTAATTGATGTCACTTTTTGATATTTAATATTGGTATACACTATCAATTAACATGATGTTAAATGATATAAATAAATGCTTGGTATTTTGACCTGGAAATTCAATGTAAAAATGCTTCACATTAATATCTTTAAGCATCAAAACAAAAAATTTATTTGATTTTGAAATGAAAAACAGTCAATATTTTGTATTTTACCAACAATACCTATAAAATAAAAAATCATTGTGGTGACACACACTTATTCACATCCAAAATTTCCAAAACTGACAAATATGGTTCACACACATTCAAGGGCGTACGCAGGGGGGGGGGGGGCGGGGTGGGCGGCCGCGCACAAATCCCCATCCCATTGTTTGATGTGTATTTTCAGGAGCTTAAAAAGCATCATAAAAGTGTCTAACATGGTCTTAGTCCTATATATAGGTCTAAATCGGTACCTATAGAGTATACGTTGGCGCCAGCGCCAACGCCAATACTGCCATGGCGCTGGCGCCTACAAATGGCGCCAGCGCCAAGGCTCCATTCCTTTACAATAGAGCCAAATTTTTTTTGGGGGCCCCCCCCCCCCGTTCGCCGGGCTCCGTAAACAATCCGCCCCCCCGCTCAAAAATCCTGCGTACGTCCCTGCACACATTATTTGAGTTAACCAGAATGAATAGTTTTCGATCCCCATCAACAGTAGTTGACAGACAGAAATGCAAATCTCAGTTTCATTTTAATTTTAGAAAAAAACAAAAAAGTAGTGTTCATGGGTTCAATATTGTTTTATTTTATTTGCCATCACCAGTCTAGTCCGCATGTATTGTATTGTAATATGTCATTGGGGAGTAGACTATGATTTTGGGAACAACCTTGTTGTCGTGTTGCATTGTGTACCTACATTAATATGGGGGATATAGGAATAAATGGTACACGGTGGTTCACTTGTCAGAGATAGGAATAAAATTTAAGGCTATTGAGTGTATTCCAGGGATAAATGTAGGTAAATTTACAATTTCTAGGAATTTTTTTAAACATTGAGACTTTTTGCAGCCAGGGTTCTAAATATTGTGCCAGCATGCATCAGTTTTATGTTGAATTTTCAAAAATTCATAAACCGGCTTTGAATGCAATTGAGTTTACCAGAATGGGTTAGTTCTGATCTCCCTCATCTTTACTTAATGGTCAACTCATTCCAGTTGACCGAAACGCTTTCAAAGCTAATTTATGAGCTTTCAAGTAGGGTTCAAACGGGATTGACTTTTCGGGATTGGGATCGGGATTGTTTTTTTGAGATTTCGGGATCGGGATCGGGATCGGGATTGGCCGGGATTGGGGTCACGGGATCGGGATTGGCATTTTTTCGGGATCGGGATTGGGGTCTTGGGATAGAGATTTTGGCCAATGTTTTGGCATCCACAGTTGTTCATAAAGGTCTAAAAACACTGTTGGATGCCAGAAACGTGGCATAAAATGAACGCTGGGGGTTTGGGTTCACATTTTTGCATGCAAAAACGTCGTTTTTTCTCTTTTGATAATTTCCACTAAATTTTCCGGGATCGGGTGGAGTTTCTCGGGATCGGGATCGGGATTTGAAAAGTTTCGGGATCGGGATCGGGACTGCTAAATCCCGGAATTTCACGGGATCCGGGATCGGGATCGGGATCCCGTTTGAACCCTACTTTCAAGTTGTCAATCGAAATGTAGTCTGTTAAGCCATCACGTAGCAGACAGGTGACAGGGTAAGTATAAAATGATAAGTAAAAGTGAATAAAATGAATGGCAAGCAGGATAAATTTTCTAATTATTCATCAATAAAAAGTTTCAATGAACCACCCAGTATACTTGTGAATTGTTCGAGTTTCGAACCCACAGGGCGGAAACGACCACTCACACAATGATTGTTATTTGCTCTGTAAACTACAGTAATAATCTGATTGAGAATGACATGTAAACAGTAAAATGAACCCAGGTGGCAGCCCCGCACACTGGAAAGTATAAAGTAAAATGTCATACGAATTTGCTACGTCGAATCAACGTCATGCAAAATGTGAGTTCAGTAAGGAAATATGTATGTACTTTTAATTTTAATTGACATTTTACATGGCATATGATCATTGACTTTACACTTTAAATGGGTCGGGATTGCCGGAGGGATAGATAGCTGAAAAACTTTTGGGGGCGCTGGGGGGTTGGGGGGCTGGGGGGGGGCTCAATAAAGGTATAGGCTTTTGCAAGGTGTGTAAGGCAAAAGGGGGAAAAGTAGCTAAAAAGACATGAAAAATAGCAAATAAGTACGAATAAAGTTTATTTACAATAGTCGAGAAAAGGGAGTTAGGTAGGCACAAAAATTAGTGATTTTAAAGGTGAAAAGGGAACGCACATGAAAATAAGTGAATTGGCGTGAAAATCGGGAAAAATACCTAGGTGTGCGGTTTAGGGGGGGGGGGGGGTGGCTCAGAGGATAGCAGCGCAAAACTTTGCGCGGGATAGATTAATACCTGGACCAGTGGGGGAGCGGCCACCCCCCTCCCCCATTGGAGACCCCCTCGTGCGCCTTTCGCTCTAATAGAATTTGGTGCCAGATACGTGAAACCACACGCGCTCAAATCTATTGTTCCAGATCGAAAAAGGCACCCCCATTCGCTGAGCGAGTGACGATCGCGCTGTCCCCTCCCCCCAAACCAAAGGTCACTGTACCTTTTCGAGATCGAATTTACCCGATTTTCGATCGCGTAATGCGTAATTTTGATTTGCCCCCCCCCCGTATCGAATGCCGATTTTGGGGATAATATAAATAGGTGATGGGATATTGAAAATTGTCGGAGCGGCATTAAATTGCGCGCGGAAACCTTGACGTGTGCAAAAAGGGATGTGCAAATGTTGGGTTCGAAAGTACATATTAATGGGATGGGATAATTATCGTTTTATACACTCATACAAATTTATACAGGTGCCAATTCCACAATAGACTATGACAAGAAAAGTGATAAATATAAAACCACCTAGGGTTGGCCGATGTTTTTTTTTAAACGTTTTTTTTAAAAAAAAACGTTTTTTTTTAAAAAAAAACATGACTTCCGAAATGTTTTTTTTTAAAAAAAAACATCGGCCGAAATTTTTAGTACTAAGCACTAGGTATTTTGCAAAATTTTTGCGCGCAAGCGCGCAATTTCACACACAAATTGACATTGGTGGTTGTTTTCATTGGTTTTGTTGCATTTTTAGTATCAAAACATCCATTTCTATGTGCTACCATGGGTGAATAAGCCGACATATGTTGCTGTAATATATAATATTGAGGTAATGTGCTTCCATGTACCTCCACAGTGTGTAACTTCACTCCCAAAGTAACAACCTCCTTTTATAACCTTGTTTGATCACCATTCCGTGCCAAACTTTACCTGAAGTCACGAACATTCGACTATAAGGCGATATACGAAAGATATGTCGACGAAAAATGGATATTTTTGACACAAATCACCACTTATAATGCTATCCCATGGCTCCACAGCCATTATATGGTCATATTTAACATCACAGAGTATTGCCAGTGTCTGATATACCTATATATGTTGACACTAGGTCATATCTGGGAGCTTTTAAAAAAAAACGTTTTTTTTATTTAAAAAAACGTGTTTTTTAAAAAAAAAACGTTTTTTTAAAAAAAAAAACATTGAGTTAAAAAAAAACGTTTTTTTTCCAACCCTAAAACCACCGCCGAGTATAAAGTTGTGAGTCAAGTGAAAAGTAAATAAGCGCACCAGCAATACGTATTTAGGTACTGAAATTGTCTATGAATGTCAATGAAAGTAGTGTCAAAACAGTTTTTGCACGGTTCTGACAAATACTTTCATTAACAAATATATTTACTTGTCACTTTACTTACCTCAAACTAGTTCACTCGGCGCTTTTCATGTCAATTTTATTGGAGGAATCGAACCCTGCAAACGCAACCTGCGCGGAAACGTTGAACCTAAATTAAAGTTCAAATGGGACTGCATTAACGGAATGAAGACTCACATTTTTAATATAGGAAAATAGGTTTTTCTTTAAAATAGATATTGACCCTGACCCCGACTAGTAAAACTGCGCATTATTGTACACACATGGAAACACGCCAAGCCCAAATTGTATACTACCGTATTTCCTCGAAATACCCCCCGTGGGGTGATTGTTTCATAGTGGTCCCGAGAGGGGGGGGGGGGTTAAACGAGGGGGGGGGGGTATTTCAAGGGGGGGGGGGTTATTATTTCACAAGAAAATTTTTGAAAACCAAGTACGAAATTGTCGTCTGAAAATGCAACAAAAACCGCCATTTATAAGGTTCTGTAGACTAATATTAGTATGTAGATGGTATGTACACTGTTCTAACGTGACACCGACATTGTTTTAACGTGTGTTCTGCAGTACACAGAACATAAACTACAGTTATTGTCATGTACGTTCCCTTTACACTCAATTTCGGGGGGGGGTATTTCGAGGGGGGGGGGGGTGATTGTTTCATAGTGGTCCCGAGAGGGGGGGTATTTCGAGGACATACGGTACATTGCACATACCACAATATTCCGTTCAACACTACAGCTCCATTTGGAACACGATGCAACACCTACGCATTTGAATGAATTGGGATCGGAACCAGTTGACATTTGGTCTCGTCAACTAAACCAGTTGACGCTCAGTTTTGTCAACTCAGTTCGCAAGGCCCAAACACCAAACTTTACACGAAAATGCAAACTACAGACCAACCAGAGGAAGCCAGAAAGCAGCCAGCACAGTAAAAGTTGGCCCTCACGAAGTTGCAAAAGCGCCCGCTGAGTTGTAGATTTTTTTAGAATAGCTTGAAATAAATAAATACAATTGATAAAAAGTTGTTGTTGTTAGGTTCTGGAAAAAATTGACACTGAAATAGGCTTTTACCGTACTTCTTCTAATAGAATGACAATCTACCATTAGAACGACAGGTAGAAATTTTGTTGGAAGAGTGCCAAACGTGAAACGCGAAAATATGTTGTCAAAATATACAACGTTCAAAGTGTTTAAAACGACGATTTAGAAGTTTCATTTTGTTTGAATTGATAATATCATTATTGATAATATCAAATTGTCAAATGTCAATTCCTCTAATCCTCAAATGTCCTCTAATATCAAATTGAAGCTAATGCTCGAATGAAAAATGTGTGAGGAAATTCGCGAAAAAATATATAACGGAGCTGTTCTATTAGGAGAAGTATAGCAACTGCGAAAAACTAAAGACCTTCCCGGTCACGTCCGGCAGCCATTTTTTGATTTTACTTCTTATATCCTATCCCCAGTTCTAGGGCGCCCCCGAGGCTGAAACTTGGGGGAGATATTGGCGCAACCCCCCCGCTACGTCGCATGAATTGGGGGGTCGAAGCGACCCCTCTCAGGGTGGGTCGCCCTAAGTGCAAATTTTTTTGTGGCTTTTTTGGTGTCCCACAGCAGGTCCGGCACCCGCTGATTTCTTCGCTGTGGGAGGGGTATGAGTCTAAAATTTTGGGGATGTGTTACCAACACCACTCCCCTACTACACACTATTCAATAATGTGAGATTAATGTGAAAAATTTCTCAAAAATTCGCTTATTCTCTAAAAAGACACCACTCCCCAATAGATGGATGACAAAAAATTCGCTTTTTGGAACTTTTTTTAGACACTTAGTAGTGGGAGTGGGGATTATTTTTTGTCATGCATAGATACATATACACAAAAAATGCTAAATCTGTTTGCGCACCACAAGTGCACATTTAAAAGTGACGCCCCCCGCAATTTACTGAAGCTCGTTTCGCTCACGCTCAACGAGCTTCAGTTGCGGGGGGCGTCACTTTTAAATGTGCACTTGTGGTGCGCAAACAGATTTAGCATTTTTTGTGTATATGTATCTATGCATGACAAAAAATAATCCCCACTCCCCAGAATTTTAGAATATAATGGTTGTAATTAATTGATAGAGACACTCATTTTTCATCATGGATGTGGATGAAGTTTTGAAAAAATATTGGAACAATGCTGGGCAGGCCGGTGCTTATTCAAGCGGAAGGAAATTGTGGAGAGTGTTGAAAGACGACGGATACAATATTTCATTACCATATATTCAGAAATGGTTAAGTAAACAACATGGATATTTACTAAACAAAGCAATATCAGAGAAACCAATCAAACCTGGTATTAGTTCTAGACACCTGTTCCCATCTGTAGGAACTGTAGCATGTGATATTATGTATTTAACTCAATTTTTTAAAGGGGCTCCTTTTAAGTATATGTTAGTAATGGTTGAATGTTTGACAGGTTATACTATTGTGATAGCATTAAAAAATATTACGGCAGCAAATGTTTTTAGAGCGTTTCAGAAAGGTATAGTTGAATATAAAACACCTGTGTACACAATACTTACTGACAATGGGAAAGAGTTTCTGGGAGCATTCGATACAGGGCTTGGCGAATTACGATTGAAGCACAGTTTTACGAGTCTTTATTCTCAACATAAGACTGTTCAGGCTGAGAAAATGATTCGCATTATACGCCTACGTGTGTCTAGATATCTCAATACATATAACAATACATCATTGTTAGATGCTATAAATAAGGTGGTACAATCCTATAACCTTGAAAGGCGACCGTCACTCGGATTTATTAGTCCATCCGAGGTTGTTTACTTTGATATTTTTAGCTTACAGATTGCAGATAATATATTTTTCATTCTTACAGGTAACAAAATACAATTATTTGAGAGTTCAGGAGGCTTTTGCTGTTTCAAAGCAGATTAGAGATACTAAAAACTTACCCAATAATTATTACCCACCAAAATATGCGGTTGGAGATAAAGTTTATATAAGAGAAAATTTGGCTGCAAATAAATTTCGAAAAATTGGGGAGTCTCGATATATTAGAGATCCATGTCTTGTGGTGAAAGTAATCGATACCGAACCTTTTCATAGTTACGAGCTTAAGAGTGTAAGGAGTGGCTTGACCATTTTGGGTAGTTTTCAAGAAAATAGATTAATACCCGCTACAGATATAAATTATGAGTGATTCACATGAACTAATTGTAGATTTGTCTCAATGTAGTTGGGAAAATGGTGGGGCTTCATGCAAGTTCAATTTATCACCTCCATTTATACTTGATACAAGTGTTCCATGGCAGGTGGCGATAAAACACTTTTATTTTTCCCCCTACTTTTCTATATTACATAAATCTGATGCTTATTTTACTCTAACACTTTACGATCAATTAATTATAAAGGATGTTAAACGATTTCCATTTCCAAATATGTCAGTTTTTTCAATGGATGATTTTAGAAATAATATGAATGCAATTTTCAATACACCTGAGTTTACCCAATACTATTGGCAATTAGGACCAGAAAGTTCCAAGATTACCTGTTATTGTGATATAAAATGGAGTAATGATGGTGTACATTTTTATCTCCGGGCTCCGGAATTGGAGAGAAGACCACTACAAAGGGGATTACGTATGGTCTTTGGTTTTAGTCCAGTTTTAGCTCAAAAAATGGGGTTCATGAAACGCATTGTATTCGATTGGGAGGGTTACAAAGAAGGTCATAATGAGGTATATTCAATTCCTAATCCGGATATAGATTATGGTTATCATTGGATAAAAATTCAATCAAATATATGTGAAAGTGTTAGAGTTCATAATTCATATGAACGATTGTTTGCAATTATTCCTCGTATTGTATCAAATGCTTCGGGGTCTATAATACGTGGTTCAGTATCAAAAATTGATAGTACTGGTAAACCAGGTGTGATTGATTTACTTTCTACAGAAAAAATTGTGGGTTTTGAGTCACGTGATTATATTCTTCCTGATGGGGTTAGGTATTTAGATACACGCGCATTGCCCCTTTATGCATTGTCTTTTGACTTTTTTTCTGAGCTTAACAGAGCTGTTTCTTTGGATAGTCGACAGGCTATATATAAAACGCCACCTATTGGATATATCATTTTGGAATTTAAAAGAAAATAAATTGATAAAATGTCTGATCAAGATTACATACTCAATCCAGCCTTTTTGGAACCCTCTCAACCGGGTTTAATAGGTTTGATGGCTTCCCCAGCTGATCGTTTTGGGTTGCATGTTGCTCCTTGGTATAAGGACTCAAGAATGGAGGTTTCAAAGATACAAGCAAGGTAAGTTAACTAATTATGTTTCTAATTTTAACTAAACAAATATTTTGTTTGTTTACAGGAATTATACTGCTGATACGATTTATGGACAAAATGTTACCGGGGTACATACCCTGCGAGGATTAATCAGTGGGCAAATGAAACCAGGTAAAGTAGATTCAAAGGATGTGATTACATTTCGTGGTGATTCATATGTAAACAGGAAGAGTCGTGCACCCCGTAAACGTAAAGCTCCAAGTGATGTTGTATATAAACCGGAAGATTCTAGTATTTCTAAAACACTTGATGAAAGTTTTTCAAGTGTTGGTGAAGTTCCTAGTATTGATAAAGCAGAAGTTTCTCCAGATAAAAAAAAGCGTAAAACTAAAAAATAATGGATACTAGAATTATTCCAAAACAGACACCTAATTTATTGGACAGCCGGTAAAGTTATTTACTATTTAAAATATTTTTTCTTTATTTTTTATACATATTTTTTCCAGATGTGATTTGTTTGCTGAAATACCTACAATTTATGAAGTCAGTGAGAAGCTTGATTATACAATAAAACCGAATGTTGTAACTCCAACATTTGTTACATTCGATATTCCTGTCGTTAGTGATTTGATGAATATGATTAGAATTAATAATTTAATCAATAATAATTAATTCCAATTTCACCCCACCCTTCTAGAGTCATACGTTGTTCACCAGCCCCAACTTTTTGTTGTATTTTAAATTCCAATTAGTTGACCCAACAGGCGTAAAATTACCCCCAGGTTTGATTACTGTATTTTATTTCAGTTTTTTCTTTGAATAATATAATGGAATATATTACAGGTAAAAAAGTGGCAATCGCGAATGCATTCCCACAGTCTGCTATTGCAGATTTAATTGTGAAGGTTTCTGATCGAATTGTTTGTGGATATGATGGGGCTTATTCCCAATTGGGTTATTTTGCTACGACATTTGGACACTCAAAGGAAAATTTGGAAAATTTTCAGAAAGAAACTGGTCTTTATCAGATGGATGGAGATAATTATGATTTGAATGGTAGGATTAAACCTTGGATGTATATATTTTTATAGAAAATACCCACAAATATGTTTCCAGATGATTTGAATCCTGGTTTCAAGTATCGACATTCCATCGTTTTCAATGGGGAAGGTTCAAAGGAGACAGAATGTATATCACGTCTGTTTTGGCCAATGACATTTCAGAGAAAATTGCTTGTCCCCGGTTTAAAGATAAGCGTAGAAATTAGGTGGGCAAACGATCGTCGGATTATTCAGACTAGTGACACTACTCTTACACCTAAAATAAAAATTTTGGAGTCAGACTTACTGATAGAACGTTACAGTCTACAACCGGAATTAGCTGATGCAATTTTTTTAAAATATAACAACACTAATGTTGTTAATTATTCATACAAAGGTTTAAAGATATTTGGACCAATGTCATTTTCATCTGGTATATCGCAAATTGATACTCAAGTTGTGAGCGGTGTCAGACCGGATGCTATGGCTATTTTTTTTGTTGAATCGGATCGTGATCGGGGAGAATATAATAAATCTCCTCATAAATATTCAAATTTGGGGATAGTTTCCAGTCAGGCATCATTTGAGGCAATTGATAGGGTACCTACAAATCCTTATCTAACAACTATGCCAAAATCAGAAGGTGACCCAGCAATTTTACAACAAATGTATGGGAAACTGCTGGAGTTGCAAGGAGCATACAATAATAATGTTTCCTCAATTGTAACATTTAAGGACTTTGGGAAAAATGCAACGGTGTTGCCGTTTATTTTTCAGGCTCATGGGATAAATAACGCTAGTGCTAATGTTCCAACAGACACAGGTTATTATTTCATATTTTTCTCATTCCTGTTAAAAGCCCCCTTTATTTATTCTATATTCAGGAAATACGAGAGTTAAAATAGAATTAAAGGAGCCGCTGAAAAGGACGTACCATATGTATTGTATTTGTATACAGTCACAGATCCTGACGGTTGATATACACAGGTCATGGGGGATATATTTTATTTAATTATTTTTATTTAATTTGTTTAATTTTTTATATTTTTTCAGAAATATACATCAATCGAGTCTTTTGGCCCAAGGGACTTAAAATGGAGGTTCGTCAATTACATCATCTTGTGATTAATTCAAAGATGGCTAAATTTTATCGAGGAATTTACTCTCAATATGATCTTGCCAAAAAAATTGTTTTAAATTTAAATGAAAAAAATTTTTTTTTCATTATTGATCATAACCATTTCACCGCTGGAATAATTGATTATACAACTTCAAAAAATGTTATAATTTTTTTTGATAGTTTAGGTGGTAATTTGTTCAGGACCCCATTTTTATCAGAATTTTTTCAGATGTATGGGGATGTTAATTTCTTCTCATATCCAGTACAATCTAAAAATAGCAGTATTTGCGCACAATTTTGTTTGTTTTTTGTTTACCATTATTTGAAAAATCCTGATTGGGGGTATATAAAGACATTGTTCACACGAAATGTTTCATTAAATGAGGATAGTGTTACCAAGTGGTTTGAAACTTATTTTGGAAAAATAAAAAATGGAAAATGAATTAAAAAAAATGAAAAGTTTTTTTGATACCGAAGAAGATAAACAAAGACAGGATGATACATCTGATTTAGTAAAAGCTATGAGCCTTTCTAATAATGGCAAGAGTTATTTTACTGGAATTTTTTTGGGTTCGAGTAGTAGTGGAAAATCCACCACAATATTGAATTTCATTGAAAATTGGTCTATGGTTCGTCCTGGAAGAGAACTTCTCGGTGTGATACTTTTTGCGCAGGATGAGCAAACAACAGACAAATATCAAAAACTACTTCATTCATTATCGATAAATTTTTCTTCTGAGATAGGTTATAATGTAGATTGGAAACTCAGTGATTACTCCTGGGCTGTAACTAGGAATCAGTCTGAGGATGTATTGTGTGTAATTGAAGATATGGCATCTTTATTGAGGAGCTCAAAAGAGGTGCATACATCAATTCGTGACATTTTTGAGCGAATTAGTCATCATGATGAATTATCTTGTATACTCACACTGCAAAGTACTAATGGTACTGGTAGTATAAAAAATTCTTTAACGCCGATTATTGATAATTCAACATACTTATTTTTGTCAAGTACGACTTTAGGTACAAGTATATTAACCGAATTACAAAAGCGATTTTTTAGTGGATTGGGTGGTGTTTTACACAATATTTGTCAATTAGCTTTTGCTCGCTATAAATATGGTTACCTTGTTTGTTCAGTCAACACATTTTCAGATTTAAAATATAAGGTTCGAAGTGGTATAACCTCTACTTCACTTGAAAAACCACCAATTTTTTTCTCGATTGATACTAGCTATGCCTGAAAAAATGAAGTATGAAATAAATGGAATGGTTTTAATTAAAGCTAATGATTATCAAAAATTATTAGATAGATTGAAAATTTTTGAAAATAAAGTCCGAAACAATCAAGTTTCTCATGCAACAAGTGATAATAAGGATAATATTATTGAGTCAACAGAACGTTAGTTTACAAAAAATTTGTGTCTTTTTTAAACCATATTTTTGAATGTTTTAACATATATTTAACTTTTTTTAAATTAGCCCTGGAAATTCCTGTGTTGTTAATATAAAGAAAATTCTATAGAAATTGATAATTAAAAACAGTGTATTCCTGTGTTGTTAATGCAAAGAAAATTGATAAAGAAAATCGAACACAACTCACCACACATACCACCAACTCAGTGTCAGTTATCTTACCTGCTGAACTGTAAGACACATATATTATACTATTGAAACTTACCTTTATATACAGAGAAACTTGAAGAACCACATGAAGATGTCCAGCCGCCAAAACTCAGTAAAACTGAAATGGAAAGAACAGGAAACGGATTTAATTCTGAGATGAATGAAAATAACAATGTTGAAATAATAAGAAAGGATTTTCAATCTTACATTGATGACCCAGCAATTACGAAATCTGCGACAAAGATTTATGATATATTGACTCAAAGTTTAGGGAAAGGATGTGAGTTAGATAAAAGTGGAGAACTCAAAATA
Organism: Sphaerolaimus hirsutus; assembly: GCA_964036195.1. NCBI lineage: Eukaryota > Metazoa > Nematoda > Chromadorea > Monhysterida > Sphaerolaimidae > Sphaerolaimus > Sphaerolaimus hirsutus. The sequence goes on along the minus strand of CAXIWS010000651.1, from coordinate 17,429 downwards.
TTAGGTAAAACAATAAATTTAAATAAAATACTTGAAATAATATATAAAAGGAAGAGAAAGATAGGAAAGGAAAATTTGAGTGCAGTTGAAGGTCTAAAAACTTTTTTACATTTATTAAGTATGCACGATTTTAATATTAATGATTCAAAAAATATTCCAAATTTAAAAGTACGATCATTTTATAAAAAATAAAAAGTACTTGTATTAGCAGATAAATATGTTAATTTCACAAAAGTAAGTAAAAAATTATCAGTTATAGATCAGGAAATGGAATAGTATTAAATCCATCATCTAAGAGGTAACGTTTAAACGATAGTGATGTCATAGCACGTTTTGTCATTTCAGTTGTAATTATACCAGAGTTGACAGTACGAAATGAAGTAGAACGAGTAAATGGTGGTTCTATGTATCCAAAAACAATTCCTTTTAAGTTGTCATATTCAAAAAGTTTTTTATTTTCTGTGTTTGTTAATGATATTCCTTTTGATGCAAACTTTGAGCGATAATATTTACCAGTTTTACTCATTTTATATACACCGTATATTTTTTCGGTGGGTGCGCAGAAGAGCTGGTTTACAATACTTTGAAGGGAATGGTTTGATGTTTAAAGTTATGTAAAGAACCATACCTCTAAAATGCCTGCATTGCTAAATTTACTTGGGGGGAATTTCAAAGTGTAAATTTTGTAAATTTTTGTTCCTGCGATGTCATTATGATGTCATAAAATTCACCCTAAGTAAATTTTGCAATGCTAGCATTTTAGAGGTATGGTCCTTTACATAACTTTAATCATTTAACCCTTCCCTTTAAAGTATCGTAAACCAGCTTGTCAAGTGTCTAATAAAAAAGTTCCAAAAAGTGAACTTTTTGTCATCGATCTATTGGGGAGTGGTGTTTTTTTAGAGAATAAGCGAATTTTTGAGAAATTTTTCACATTAATCTCACATTATTGAATAGTGTATAGTAGGGGAGTGGTGTTGGTAACACATCCCCAAAATTTTTAGATTTATACCCCTCCCACAGCTAAGAAATCAGCGGGTGCCGGACCTGCTGTGGGACACCAAAAAAGCCACAAAAAAATTTGCACTTAGGGCGACCCACCCTGAGAGGGGTCGCCGCGACCCCCCAAATTCATGCGAAGTAGAGGGGGGTTGCGACAATATCTCCCCCAAGTTTCAGCCTCGGGGGCGCCCTAGAACTGGGATAGGATAAAAGAAGTAAAATCAAAAAATGGCTGCCGGACGTGACCGGGAAGGTGTTTATTATATCTCAAATTTGGATGTAGTAGTGGTTGAGGGATCAAAACGGTTATCGGGTTTGTTTTTGTGATCGGAACAAGAAATTTGAAAAATTGGGATCGCGATTGAAATACTAAGTAGATTATTCTCGTATTTCAGCTTTTGATTCTGTACCGGATTGCGAATTTGTCGATATATAAAAATACTACCTAAATTGAATACCTAAAATCAATCCTAAATTGTTAAATTTTCAAATTCAAATCTAATTTTTAATGTTTTCTACTAGTATTGTGATTTTATGATATTTTTAGACCACATTAATGTGTACAAATGTTTTATAAGGTATTTCAAGGATTCCCCCAGTCACATTTTCGTTTCTTTGTTGGCAAAATTGTGGATCTTTGACCTAAAATACGCTATTAAACTGGAAAAAATTTCCGTTTATCATCGGCAACTGGCAATTGGTCCATGAAACTAATACGCGAAAAATACGGTCGGCAAAAAACGACAGAACTTTGGCGCCAATTGTCATGGCGCATTTGAGAACCCAAGCGCCAATTGCGCCAGAGAAAAATGGCGCCAAGCGCCATGACGCGGTTTGCTTTGGCGTTATCGCCAGCGCTTTTCTTCACATCAAAATACATCACTAGCGGGGTATACAGACTTCACTACCATAAGACATTAGCCAGAAAAGGAACGAATGAGGCACCTCAGCCTGTTACGACGGTGATACGAATACCGTATATCCTCGAATATCCCAAGGTCTCTATGATCAGGGCAAAAATCCCCCCCCCCCCTGAAAGTAGCGATTGCAAAATGTTTGAGCTGCAAGTTGTGGAGTCCACTAGAATTGAAAAAATCACTGGAATACTTATACTTTTAAAAAAAGTTCAGGACATTTTTTATACTTATCTTTGCCAGGATTTTTCAGAGATTCAAACATTTCAGTTTCATATATTTTCAAATAGATTCAGTTGGATTTTCTGTGATTTTACAAATGACATTTGACACATTGCATGACATTTTACATTTTACAGGGACTTGTGAATTGTCAGTTTTACGTCAATGCAATTAACATGGTGATCCACATTCAAGAAAATACCGTTTCAAAAGATTACCCCCTTCAAATCTTTAGCCCACCCTCGAATAACCCCCCCAATAGTGCTGACGAAATACCTAATATAAATATCCTTTGGGGTATTTCGAGGATATGAGGTAAATAGAAAGACATGTGAACCCATCAAAAATGTTGTCATAGGTATGTCGTTTATTCGTATTCTGTCCAGAATAAAATCAATAAAGTATTATATTCGCACATATGTGGCAATGTCGACAAAACAAAACGTGTGACAAAAATTAATCATTTATATCAGGAGTATAGGTATATGGTCGAACAGGGAAATTCTGGCAATTATTTAAAAAATCTATTATGAAGCAACAGTAAATATAATTATACCATTTAGTATCACAAATTTAGTAAATTAGAAGACACCTTTTCTAATGAACAGATATCGATAGAAATCAATATTGTGATTTACTAAATAAATTATCAATTGATTAAAATAATGAAAAATAGTAGACAAAAACCTAGCAGTAGGCAGACAAAACGTTTTTATTAATTTAGAGAAAATTAGGTCATTTCACAATGGTTCAGGTTCCTAAATAATGCCTATCCAAAAAATCTATTACTTTCGATGAGTATAAGACCCCGTTTACACGGATTTTTTGTGACGACTCGACAACAATAAAACGTTCAATAAGTTGAGTAAAAAGGTTCCATATTCATTAGAAAAAGTGGTGAAGTATACCTTCTACCTAAGCAAATATGCAGGCCAAATTGCAGACTCGTGCTTGTAGCTCAAGATTTATAACGTTCGAAAAAAGTTTGCCATTGTCGCTGGCTGTCGGAGACAGTCCGACAACCGTCCGACAACTGCAAAAGTTTTCAAACGCCTTTAACTCATGAGCTACAAGCACGATTGTGCAATTTGACATGCATATTCGCCTAGGTAAGATGTATAATTGACCACTCTTTCTCATAAATATGGAACATTTTTACTCAACTTATTGAACGTTTTATTTTTGTCGAGTCGTCACAAAAAATCCGTGTAAACGGGGTCTAAAGCTCCGCCCGCTTGCTAATCAAGAAGACAAATTCTCATTCTCTGGAAATTTGAACAATTTTTTTGTTTCATGCGAGAAAAAAAAATCAAATGTGAATATTTACTATTTCAATTACCGTATTTCCTCGAAATACCCCAAGGGGGTTTATTTTTTCAGAGTGCAAATTTTGAGGGGGTATTTCGAGAAGGGGGCTTATTCAGGGGGGTTGTATTTCGCTAGAAATTTCAGTGAGGGATGGTAGTAAAGAAGCGTTTTACACACCCAAAACTGGTATTAAACGTGATAAACCAGGATACCTATATGAAGACATGTCGTCAACGTAGATGCTACACAAACTATTCTATGTGTAGGTGCGATGCATATTGGCAGCAATAAATACACCATGTACCTTGCATACATGATGTACCTTATTCCAGACGAGGGTTATTCAGAGGGGAGGGGGGGTATTTCGAGGAAATACGGTATTTGTATTTAATTATTTTGCAAAAAATTCAAATATCAACTTATCATTTTAACAACAAATTATTATTTATACAATAAAAACTGGAGCCTGGAGGAATAGACTAATTTACAAAGATCTAACGATCTTGAATTACAATCTGTTACATTTTTTTTCTCAATAACCCGATGTCCAATAAACTTTCATTTTCAATGTCATTTAAATACATTAATAGATTGCAAAATTCAAAGGTCGGATATACATTTTGTACAATAACAAAATCTACTGGTCATTTCTAGGAACATAATCACCTGCTACATCTGTACACTGAACATTACCAGGATTTTGAGTATCTTGAGTATCAATACCTTCAGAAGTATCGATACCCAAAACACCACTGGTATTTTGTGTATTATCATCATCATATGGCGGGGGATTAGAAACAGTGTCGGCATTCTCGGCTATAGTTTCATTTTGAATTGTCACGCAGTTTTGCGGGTGCGCGCCAGCACCGCTGGTCATATTTTGGACGTTTGGACCCTGAAAAAAACGTTTTACGCGTGTTAGCGAGTAATGATAGAAAATGCGTCAGCGTGTTGGCGCTGCGCCAATTTCTTTCTTTGGAAAATTATCTTTTTGGATGCCACCTGAGATCTGGATAGTCGGAGAAATTATGCGCCGCATCTTGGGGCAAACTCAGGGCAGAACTAAATATCAGTCAAAGTTTCAAATTTTAGGTCAAATATTTAGAGGGGACGTGGGAATTTAGTAACTTCAAATAACTACAGGGACGCACATCTTTCTGTGTGCAGTGTGTGCGCTCAGATATCCAGCCGTGTTTTATGCCAACTGCGCGCATGCAGATGTCCAGGGGTGTTAGATGTCCACAGCTGCTGGCTCATCGCCAGCTACCACAAATGACCCCCCCCCTCCCAAAAAAAAAAATCAACAAAAAATCATCGAGCCAACCAACCAGGGGGGCCACCCCAAGGGGGTCCAAATCGCCCCCCTGCGTATCCATTCTAATCCGCTTGGCTTGCGCCTCGGCCCTGGCCAATCTCAACGCGGTGTCGTAATCTGGCGGGGGGTTCCTGTTCATGTCGATCTCGTTCGAGCAGCCGGGCGCTTGACTCGCACCCCCGGGCACCCCCGACGAGTGTTGCAACACGTGCGCTTGCTGTTGCTGTTGGTGGATCGACAGCTGGTCATATTGAGGGGGCGGTCGCAGCATTCCAGACTGGGGGGGGTGGCATTGTTTAGACTTGACCGTATGCATGTACAGATACCGTATATCACCGAATAAGCCCCGCTCGAAAAACTTCCCTGGATGAAGAAAAATAAATACCATATGAGTAACCCCCTCACTTTGATGGGTAGGAAAGACATCACAGTATGAAAAATGTTATCTGTAATCTGCATGTATTCTGTAACATTAAAGTATATTCTGCAATCGGTGCACGATCGATATTTACGCAAAATTTGTAAAAAATATTTTTTTAAATGGCTTCTCATTCAACAGAACAAAGCTACAAACTATGTAGGTAAATGTTCACTCCCAAAATCAGATAAAGTGTCAACAAAAAAACCACCCACCAAAAGTCCCTGGGGCCACGGACCCCCTGCCAGGCCACTTTCCCAGTCCCCAAAAGCGGACCCCCCAGCGCGTGAACCGGGGTTGTGGTAGGGATGGGGGAGGGATTGACGCCTATTCCTCCCCCCTCCGACTGGATCGGCGGCGTCCAGACCCCAGGCGCGGCGGGACCAGGCGGCCGCTTGCCGACGCGCTTCGTACGCCGCTAGGTACTGTAGTTGGGGGGTTATGGTAGTGGGTTACGGTATTTTGTGGGTTACGGTATTTGGTGAGTTGTGGTGGTGGTTGTCGATTGAAAAGTGAGGGACCATAACATTGATTTTGTCATTTTGGTGGAATCGTTTCACGTCACTTAATTCATCAAAATATGTACTGTGAGATAAGTTTATTCCGTAAAACATGCCGTCCCATCAAAAGACAAAAACGAGAAAAAAACGAGCAGAAAATACCTTGAAGCATACGAGGGGCACGTAGAAAAGAACGGCAGTGATATTGATTCGGACTAATTCAGCCAGCGCGGCGCCGTGTTGTTGGGTCAGGGCGAGCGAAACAAATCTGCAGCGTTTTATTTATATGCATCGATGTGAGGAACAATATTTTTGGGAAGTTTTACTTTTAGGGGATTTACTTTTAGTCACTTATAATGTCAAAAATTTGTTGTGGACATTGTAGATGACATTTTACATCAAATTTTTAGGGCTTTGGCAGTTTCCACGGGTGTCACCTGGTTTCGATGTCAAGTTAGTTGACGATTAGTCAACTAAAATCTGAATTGACATGGAAACCAGTTGACACCAGACGTCAAGTAGTACGCGTAATGCCCAAACCCACAATCCCCACCCCCAAACCGACCTAAAACACGAGGTCACCAAACTCATTCCGGTCATGAACAAATGCGGCACCATGAGCGACCTGCGGCGCTTGGACACGCCGTAAATCAGACACACGCAGATCACTAATTCCAAACCAAACACTAGCCCTACTGCGTCTGCGAATACGGAAGCAAGGGGTGTTCGGGAAGTAGTGGATGGGGGGGGGGGGTTGGGGGGTTCAATATACAGGGGGGGTTTCAAGGTGTACAGGGGGAAAAGGGGGAAAATCTTTTAAAATAGATATACAAACATAGATAGCTGAATATAGGTGAAAATAGATAAAAAGTCACACGAACTAATGATTTTGAAGGCGCAAATGGGCAAAAAGTTAAAAGTTAAAATTAGCGAAAATTAGATTCTGATTTCTCGCTCCAGATAGCTCCATAAAATCGCTCCAGATAGCTGTGCGATTTGGGCGGGTTCGGGGGATAGTAGCCAAATCTAAATGAACCCTGTATCACAGAACTTCAACCAAAAAATATCCCAAAAACACTTACCCAAACCAATTGGCGCCTGTCCATAGAAGTTTGGATCGCGACTTAACTTCTGCGTGGCATAACCATTTCCAATATCATCAATTTCACTTTCTAAGCTGGATGAAGTTGATCGCTGCGGTTCCACCGTGCCAGATGGGATCACTTTGGATGTCTGCCAAAAAAATTCTGCCAGTAAATGAATATTACTACTGTTATGTTGCTAATGAGTGGTATTTTTAAATGTACCTGTTAAAAAAAGTACTCTTGATAATAAAAAATATTTATATCGTATACTCCAGTTACTTTACACCCTGCACGAGTGGTTCCCGCTGGAAGCGTGCCAACGATTTCTTTACGCATGCGATTTTCATAAAAAAGTTGGAAAAAGTTATCTCTGTTATAACGCTATACGTTAACTTTTTTACAACAATGATTTTTTCATCTTATATACAAAAATCGCATGCTTTATCATCATTGGCACGCTTCCAACGTGAGACATAAATGAGTGCGAGGGCAGAGTATCATGTTTGCCGAGTATATATTATTTGTTCGCTAGAACCAGGGGTCCCCAGGTTTTGACCCTCGCGGGTTAACATAAGCAATTTGACTTATGAGATTCGAGAATCTAATTTTCTCAGTGCATCCATAACACAATTTTTGAATAAAAAACCGAACATTTAAAAAAATACAAATGCAAATGTACAAGGAAGTACCCAGAGGGGGCGGCCAGCCCACCAGCAAACACTCTTTCCGAGGTGAGAAATTGACATTGTTAGGAAATCAAGGACACCAAATCGATCAAAATGTTGCAAAAAAATCAAACTAGAACGTGAAAACCGAACCTGTTGTCTAACTGGGCCGCCGCTTTGAAAAGTGCCATGGGGGGCCAATCCCCCCTGCATGTAGGCAATGTGAGTTGCCATAGATACCGCTCTGGCGCCCAGTTCCGAATTTACGTTTAATGCTGAGAGGAGAACTGCAAGGCCACATGCTGCCAGTACGCAATTCTACGGGGGAGGGGGGTTGATGACTTTTTACGCCAATGTTGAAAAGTGATGGTATTATAGCTCATCTAAAATATGCTGAATTGGATATAGTGAAAGAATACACTACATTTTTCTGCCTACATTAAATCATGCGATATGATAAAATAATCCGACATATTTGACATCACAACCCTCCGGACTCCGGGAAAAATTGTCGTTTTTTACAGGAAAGAAGCAATACCGAGTAAATAAAGAATACCACCTAATTCTAGAAATTATCAATCCAGAATTCTAGAATTTACAAAAAATGCATTTGAATCCGTGCCAAAAACTCACGGCAACAACCAATTTGACCACGGCCAAAATCAACGTCAATCTGAGTACATGTACTCCGGCGATTTTGAACCGGCTCTGCTGCTCCAAACAGTCTTCGGTGTTCTGAAAAAGATGGTATAAAATGAATATATGGGTCCATGAAAATTAGAACTTGGACTTTGCGATGACAAAACTATAAAACACAAACATTGGTGGAGACGACGATCTTTGACTGAAACACTTTTGAAATGTAACGGTCGCGCGCACAATACTTACAAACCGAGACTACATAAGGTGTTAACTTCATGACTTCACCGAAATTGTACTTCATATGTTTGACTGAAAAAGTGTTCACCGACTCAAGGGCTGACTTAAATCCTTACTTGATAAGGGTACTATGCTCAACCCCATTAACAATGACCCAATACACATACTAGTTAACAAAGCCACCAAATGTCAACTGGTTCCCATCCCAATTCAAAGCTTACTGACGAGTACCACTACGTACGCGTTATTGTAAATATTTTGCGTTTAAACGTCGTTCGTCAGCCAGCTATTATTTGGGATCGGAACCAGTTGACATTTGGTGTCTCGTCAACTAGTGTGTGTAATGCAAAAATCCAAGTCCATCGCAAAAAAAAACAACAAAAACCCACGCACCCATCACATCACTACAGTTGTTAAAATGTACGTACATTTACTCGAAAAATACGCGTACGCGAGTACGCAGTAAATACATTTACATATACTTTAGAAAAAATTTATGTACTCACTTATACGCGTACCTTTTAACAGTACACGCGTACAGAGAAAATGTATTTTTGTTGCTAAAATCACAATTTTCGGTTGCTAAAATAAGAAAATTTAGAAGAAATCATAACATTTTTCTAAAAATACTATATGATCACTAAAAAACGACATATATTATGCCTATCAGATGAAATTGACACTCTCACATGTAAAAAGTATTAGCTTTTACGTTTACCAGGGAAAAGTACTCGCTTTTACATTTTCGTGGGAAAAAAGTTATTTACTCACATTTACGCATGAGTACGAGTAAAAAAAAGTATTTTACATCTATACTTTGTGGTGAGTAAAAATAAAATACTCACATTTACACATACTTTTGAAAAAAAGTTGGGTAATTCTAACAACTGTGCACACCACAACACCCAACAAAAAGGCACCTGTGCAGCGTGTGCATTGGCGTCGGTCTGCCTCTGCATTTGTCCATCGGGGCCCACAGTCCAGCCGGGCGGGGCTCGCGGCCGCGGCTGCTGATTCGTTCGAAACGCCCAGTCGGGCGGCTGTCTTTGGGCGCGCGCCCGCCGCCACTGAGCGTATAATGGGGCGGGGCTTAGGACGGGGGCAGTCCCGCAATGTAAAATGTGATGAAAATTTATTATTATTTTTTAATTTTAGTTGACATTTTACATGACATTTGACACTTGACTTTACACTTTATAGTGTGCGGAACTGTCACCAGGGGCCGGCTAGGGAGTTACCGACGTAGGCTCGCTACTCATCTAAAACCGCTCATCATGTAGACCCCCCATCCTAGTTCGAGAAGTCGTGCAATGTGAACAGGGTGACTCCACTCAGATTTTCAACTCGGCACAAAAACAGATTGGCCAATTTAAACGCAAAACACCACCCCACCTCAGCGCGTCTAGCCCTGCCCGGCCCTTCGTGTGCACTTGGCGCTGTGCCACGACCAGCGCCATTGTCGCTGGCGGCAGAATTGGGCTCGTCAGTGTTGGGCGACTCAGCGGGGGCGGAGTCTGCGCCCGAGCCGTGGTTGGGCGTGGCGTCGGGCCGCGACAATTGGCTCTGGCCCCAGCGGGCGCCGCGCGCTGAGAAATGGGGCTACAGTAATCCAGTGAATTTGCACCCCCGGGGCTTTGTCTCGGATTGAGATAGGATACGTAAATATTTACGTGTGCCCGGAGAATGAATATTGCCGGCCTGGAAGCCTAAAAACAGGTGGAATGAAACAAACAGAAAATTCCGAGCGTCACATTTGGGAACCGCCTCTGCGCCGGTGGAACTATCCGCAAGACCATGTGAAAAATTCTTGACAAATCTGCAAGTTTTTTTAAAACAAATAAATTAACAAAAACATAAAAAATAATGTACCTATCTATGTACATATTTCCCACATAAATAAATGTGAAATTTACGGATCACAAGCTCAAAACCTCGAGAGCTGTAGCTGTCGTATAGAAAACAAAATTAGAACAAAAAATGTAATTTATTTTGCAGACAATCGCAATAAAATGCAACGTAAACACTTCTTTGAACGAGTGACAAAAAGCAAAAGCATCATCGTGTCTAAAACTGTGCGCACACTAGCATGCGTAAAAAAACAAAATGCACATTTCCAGACCCCGTGAAATGTAAAATGTCCTGAAAAGTCTCTAATATCATGTCAAATGAGGCATGCCATTTCACAGCGAATTTTGCATGATTTTGAGACATTGCACGACATTTCACATTTTACGGTTTTTTACATGACTTTTGAGACATTGCATGACATTTGACATTTTAGAGGCATTTTACATCACTTCTGACACTTTACAGGCTCTGACGCAGTGTAGAAAATCGACTATATTTCAAGCACGCCCGTGTGCGCGGCGACCGACACACCCGGAAAAAGGGAAAATTCGCATGCTACACTGAATCAACACTGGTACAAAATCACGCGGGTGTTTTTATGGCATTTTGCACGCGAATCTGCTGCAGTTGCTGCTGCAGTTTTTGTATAGCTTCCATGGCGGCCGATTTTTTGTTGTCGATGTCGCTCAGCGCCCCCTCGTGCCGCTTGCTGAAAAAGTTCCAAAAATGATGGGACATGTAGGGATGGCCGAAAAAGGTTTTTATTCTTCAACGACACGGTTTTTAACAAACAACGTTTTTTTCAAAAAGGTTTTTTGTAAAATAAAACCGTTTTTTTCAAAATCTCCCAGATATGGTCATGAGTCAGCAGATATAGGTAAATCAGACAGGTGAAAGTACTTTGTGATGTTATATATAGCCATATAATGGCTGTGGAGTCACGGGATAGCATTATAAGTGGTGATTTCTGTCAAAAATATCCGTTTTACGTATTATGTATATCGCCTTTTGTCGAATGTTCATGATTTGGGCATGGAAAAGTACTTAAATAGGGTTATAAGAACAGGCCAACACATTGGCAGTGGAGTTTCACACTGTACAAGTATGTGGAAACAGATTGGCGGTATGTTATATAAACACCTTCCCGATCAAGTCCGGCCCCCAATTTTTTATTTTTCTTCTGACGTCCTATCTTCAGTTCTAGGGCGCGCCGGAAGCTGAAATGTGGGGGAGATATGGGCGCAATGGGCGGAATTTCAAAGTGTAAATTTTTGTTCCTGCAATGATGTCATTATGATGTCATAAAATTCCCCCCAAGTAAATTTTGCAATGCAGGCATTTTAGAGGTATGGTTGTTTACATAACTTTAAACATCAAACCCTTCCCTTTAAAGTATCCTAAACCAGCTCTTCAAGTGTATAACAAAAAAGTTCCAAAACGTGAATTTTTTTGTCATCCATTTATTGGGGGGTGGTGTTTTTTAGAGAATAAGTGAAATTTTAAGAAATTTTTCGAAATTATAGTAGGGGGGGGGTGTTGGTAACACATCCCCAAAATTTTAGATTTATACCCCTCCCACAGCTCAGAAATCAGTGGGGGCCGGACCTGTGTGGGACACCAAAAAAGCCAATAAAATTTTTGGCACTTAGGGCTAGGGTTGGCCGATGTTTTTTTTAAACGTTTTTTTTATAAAAAAAAACGTTTAAAAAAAAAAAAACATGACGTCCGAAATGTTGTTTTTAAAAAAAAAACATCGGCCGAAATTTTTAGTACTAAGCACTAGGTATTTTGCAAAATTTTTGTGCGCAAGCGCGCAATTTCACACACAAATTGACATTGGTGGTTGTTTTCATTGGTTTTGTTGCATTTTTAGTATCAAAACATCCATTTCTATGTGCTACCATGGGTGAATAAGCCGACATATGTTGCTGTAATATATAATATTGGGGTAATGTGCTTCCATGTACCTCCACAGTGTGTAACTTCACTCCCAAAGTCACAACCTCCTTTTATAACTTTGTTTGATCACTATTCCGTGCCAAACTTTACCTGAAGTCACAAACATTCGACTATAAGGCGATATACGAACAATATGTCGACGAAAAATGGATATTTTTGACACAAATCACCACTTATAATGCTATCCCATGGCTCCACAGCCATTATATGGTCATACCGTATTACCTCGAATTATCCCCCCCTCCTTGAATTAACCCCCCCCCTCGAATAAACCCCCCCTCAAAATGGGCTGGGGAAATAATAAACCCCCTCCTCGAAATACCCCCCCTCCGGAATGATGTACATCATGTATGCAATGTACATGATGTATTGATTACTACTTATTTGCATCGCAGCTACACTTTTACGCTCATTTGTGTACAGATGTACATCTAAGGCCCCAATATAACCTAATTTCTTTCATTTATTACCGTTTTTGTGTACGAAAACGCGTGTATCTTACTATGAATTTCACGAAAATTTCTGGCGAAATAATAAAACCCCCCTCGAATAAACCCCCCCCCCCTCGAATTAACCCCCCCTCAAATTTTGCTGGCGAAATAATAAACCCCCATGGGGGTATTTCGAGGTAATACGGTATTTAACATCACAGAGTATTGCCACTGTCTGATATACCTATATATGTTGACACTAGGTCATATCTGGGAGCTTTTAAAAAAAAACGTTTTTTTAAAAAAAAACACGTTTTTTTTAAAAAAAACATCGAGTTAAAAAAAAACGTTTTTTTTCCAACCCTACTTAGGGCGATCCATCCTGTAAGGGGTCGCCGCGACCCCCCCCCCCAATTCATACGAAGTAGAGGGGGGTTGCGCCCATATCACCCCCACGTTTCAGCTTCCGGCGCGCTCTAGAACTGAAGATAAGATGTCACAAGTGAAATCAAAAATGTGGGGCCGGACTTGATCGGGAAGGTGTTGACTACACTAGCATATCATGGCTTATTATGGCACAATGAAACCAATGAAAACCACCACAAATGGTAAAGTGCAGGTGAAATTGCGCGCTTGTGCGCAAAAAATTCCATAATACATATTGCTTAGTACTACAAATTGTTGGCCAAGGTTTCGATAAATTGCACGATTGCGAATATGCCACAAATGCGGTATATCATATTTATCGGTGGCAAATCCAATCCCAAATTAATCAACCAAATCACTCACATCTCCCCATTGATATAATCGATTCTCTTCTGGACATTCTGCAAGGCCTCGTTGACATCCTGCTGCACCAAAACTCCGCCCACGAGTTTGTAAACTCGTTGCTGATTGGCTGCCTGTTCTGCTGAGGTCGACGTCTCCGCAGCCGCTATGATGTCCAGTTCCTGCAAATGTGAAAAGATGGAAAGTAAAGAAAAAGATCAAAATTGAGTCCCGATTCTTTGAACGTACCCGTATTTGCTTGAATAGTTACCCACCTTGAATAATCCCCCCTTTTAAAGATTTGATTAATTTGTTGTCCCTAATTTTAACAAAAATGGCACGTTATTGTGTCCATAAACCATATTTCATGAATTGAGTTGATACAAACAGGCTTGGAAATTTTGAGGAAATAATAATTCCCCCCTCAAAAATGTCTGACGAAATGATAATCCCCCAGGATCCCCCAATTATCTTCCTAAAAAAGACATGTACTGAATTTCAACATTACCTGTGACTCAATCTCAGCCCCCGCAGGGCCCTGTTCTAAAAGTGCCCCAGTAACGAGTGTACCAGTCCAATAAACTATCACAATCTTACCTCTTTCACAATGGTATTTTCAGTCAACTGACTCTCCAATTGTTGTCTCAACTTGACTAATTTCTCTTTGTCCTTCTCTGTATCCTGATATTTCTGAACTTCATTATTGTACCGCTTCACTATGCCTTCATATGAAGACATGATTTTAGCCTGCAAAATAATTTCTTCAAGAGTTAAGTTTGATCGCACCGCGTGCTTTCCAGTAAAATCTACCATATTTTGATGAATAAAGTACGGTGAAAATAAGGCATCAAATTCCGTTCGCAGTGAGATGGATGAATGTGATAAAAATTGGAAAAATGTTTGTTTTTGTTCCGATGGGTTATGGTAGCTTTTACTGTAAAGTGCACTGTCAATAAACAGTAATGAATTTTTATAAATATATTTGAGGCGTCCAATTCTAAAAGTCGACAAGTCCAAATATGAAAATTTCGAGTTGGGCCCGGAAACGTCATCTGGGGCTACTTCCGCACATTTTTCATCATTTTCCATAAATTTTTTGATCTCACATGCCCATATGGCATAGTGCCAAATTCGACATTTTTGGGGAAAAATGCAAAAAATTTGAGCAAGAAGTCGACAAGTCCACTTAGTTTTGGGCTAAAAGTCGACAAGTCCATCCTGCGCATCCTTTTTTTATGGGAAAAAAACGCAAGAAATGTGATAAGTCCACTATGGGCACCGATTTCTAAAAGTCGAGAAGCGCATCAATTTCCCAGTAGGGAGGCGCAACGCGGGCGGGAACAAAAATGTTCTCGCGTGCAAGAGGGCGACAAGTCCATTTCCCTCCCAAAAACAGTTTTGCTCTGACCGAATGGAATTTTATGGACACCCCATTTTTCATATATACGTTGAGATTTGGGGCTGAAAATTTGACACTTTATTGTCAACATATGGAACTTGATGAAAAGCATGAGAGAGCCAAATTGGACACGCACCACGGGCCTGGAATTGGGTTTGAAACTTAAAATGCGATTTACTCAAAATCACATTTTGTGGACTTGTCGACTTTTAGAATTAGACGCCTCATTTATATTAGGTATGTGAAATTCAGAGAGATAATTTGCCAGATTTGACAATTTGTGATAAACGACCATGAAATTTTTATCACAACGTTTCCACACACCAGTTGCCATTTTCCCAACAAAAAAAATGAAATTGTTCAGCGAACTCAATTGGACAATATACCCAAACATTTTCAATGAATTTCAATACCTCTACTAGTCAAAATAAAAAAAACCCTGCAAAGCCAAAAATCGCCGTGGCGCCTGGCACTTTTTCCTTGGCGCTCAATGGAATAGCGCCGTGGAATTGGCGTCAACATTTTGCCATCACTAAACCCTACGAAATTAATTGCTGGTAGGCTGAATATTCTATTTTCAACAAATGGAAACTAGTGTGAAGACATAAAACTGGTAAATTATGACACATTAACGAATGTTATATCTGATTTGGACTCTTCATTTCGACGGGGCGCTTAAAAATGAATAGTTAAGCATAATTTCTAAAACATCAATGTCGCACTTGTCAAATTGTTCAGATCGCTAAAATAATGGCTTTTGAGTCACATTGATCTAACTTGACATTTTAAAGCACGTTATTTTTTCTTGTCAAGTTCCGGTGAGCACTTTCAAAGAGAATAGCAGAAAAAATGCAGAATAAATATATAGTCTATACTATCCGTGATCCACTAAAAAAGCATGGTTTCTTCTTATTGTATTCCTTTCTAAGCGGGAAACTAAACTATTATAATTTTGTACTGCGCGGTCCGCTTACTTTGCACTTAAATTTACAAAAATATTTCACTATGGCATAATTTAGCACAGAATTTATCCCGACTTTATGGCCCTACACACACTAGTTTTCACGGTGACTTGTGTGAAAACTGAAATGGCCACATGGCGACATTCAGCCTACTCTTATTGTATGCTATACGTGTTTTAGTTTTCAAATTTTCGGAGTGTAACTTTCATTAATTTAAATTCAAATTTAAATGTTATTAAATCATTCAACCGTGTTCATTAATTTTCATTTTTTTTAAATTCAGTTTTCACACGAAGTCACGGTGAAAACTAGTGTGTGTAGGCACATTTCATCAAAACATGGTAGCATTCGGTGCAAAGCACGCAGTCAGGGGTCTCGAATGGGGGGGGGGTTGGGGGGGGGGGTTACCCCCCCCCCCAAACCGCCCAGCTATCTATCTATCCCGGAGGCCGCTCAGCTATCTATCTATCCCGGAGGCAAAATTTTGGGCTACTACCCCCTAAACCCCCCCCAAATCGCCCAGCTATCTACCTATCTGGAGCGATTTTTCAGAAACTATACCCTAATTTTCGCTCAAAATCGCTATTTTTCATACCTATATATAGATTTTCACCTCCAAAATCACTGGTTCATGCGTCTAACTGCCTATTTTCAGCTATTTTAAGTACTATATGCTCTTGTATACCCATTTTGAGCTATTTACACCTACTTTTAGCGATTTTTCTCCCTTTTCCTCCTTCTATGCCCCGAAAAAGCCTATATATCGAACCACCACAACCCCCCCCCCAAACCCCCCCCCCAACCCCCCCCAGAAAATTTTTCAGCTATCTATCCCTCCGGAGGAGCGATTTGCTATCTATCCAACCACTCGGAGGGTCAAAATTCAAGATACCCCTGCACGCAGTCCAATAAATATATTTTAAATACCACATGCATTCAACGCAACGGCACACCAGTTTACGTCCGAAATTTCGCAGATTTAAATCAGTTGACCGGAATGAGGAGTCCGTCAACTTCTGTTGACGGAGATCGTAAAAAATCACGCAAAAAAAATGTTTGAAAAATTTAATTCAACTTCTAATTTTAAATTTACCAGTTTCAGCAATTTCGGCCATAACTCGTGTGTAGAGCAACGTATCAATACAATCCACGCTTCAAATATCTCATAAATATAGCCAAAACATCTTGGAACCCCAGATCAATAAACTCCGCCTACATCCGAGTATGGAGCACTCAATAAATGGCCAGAATTTGACCACAAAAACCCGAATCTAACCGAAAACAACGAAACAAAAACGACAATTGACAAAAACATCATCTCGCATCAGGGGGTCCCATTCCGGGGGTAAGAATTACCCCCTCGGGGGTCCTTCTGTGCATAGCTTCTTGATCGAATGAACTTTTGGCGCTGGCGCCATGAAAGTTTGGCGCTGAATTGGCGCTGGCGTATAGTGCGATAATGGGTTCCAATGATGGGTCCCTGGAATTTTGGAGGATTATTTCTGCAGGATTTCAAGATTTTCTGCTGATGAATCATCGAGAAGGGTAAGCCTACAAGAGCGCCTATCTAAAACTTTAATGATACTCAAGTATCGTCATAGCTTAGTGATGAAGTTTGTTCATTAGAGTTATGTTTAATACAAATCACACTAGTTGACAACGAAACCACATGTCAACTGGTTCCAATCCCGATTATTCAAAGCTTGCTGACGAGTAACACTGCGCATTATTTTGTACACATGCTTAATGCTGGC
>CAXIWS010000650.1:0-33095 GCA_964036195.1 Sphaerolaimus hirsutus | reverse complement strand
AAATGATATCTACGATGTCGTTCTGATCATTTTAAGTGTTAATCAGTGAAAATCGGCTGAGAAATGGCTGATATATGGAGTTTTGAAGTTGCCATGCATGTGGTTTATTATGTGGATGGGAGGGAAAAGTTTGAAGCGCCATAACTTTTGATCGGAAAGAGATATCGATCTCATTTTTGTTTCATTAGGTTTCCTCTCGATTACGAGAATAGGATGGCATGTTCAAAAAGCAAACTTTGGCGGAAATTTTGCATTTCGAAATCGGGCTAAATCGATATATAAACGAATGTGTATCTCCGATTTGACTTCAGAAATGAACTCTCCGAACATTTGTGATCATTTTAACATTTTAATGACTGAAATCGGATCACAAATGACCGAGATATTGATGTTCAAAGTTTGCATGTTCTCGGCGACACCCAAAAAAACGCAAATGACAGTGTTTTTATAGACCCCCCCCCCTATCTCCGGTCTGGGGGTCGTAGAAAAAAATCGTCAAAATTGTGCGTAGCCCCAACCTAGAACTATATCATATCCAAATTTCAACATTTTTCGCCATGCGGTTCCCGAGTATTAGCACGCGCCGGCAGGTTGACCCCCCCCCCCCCAAAATGCTAACCCCTAAAATCCCCTATGCTCGAAACTCGATTTTTTTCAAACACGAGTTCGTGTCGCAACCCAAATTTTTTCCGGTCGAGTCGGCGAGTCGAGTCAGGCAAGACACTGAAAAGTCAAGTCGAGTCTGGCAAAAATCTGGTAAATATCAAGATAAAGCAAAAAAAGAACTTTTTATCACTCCTGTTGCTACAAATAAAGTAGCAAAAAATCAAAAATACAGCCTATGGATGGATAATTAACATCTTTAACAGCATTTTTTTGGATCAGTGCCAACATTGTGCAATGCATTTGAGGTGGTGTGTATATCATGGATGGTGTGTGTATTTCATTATGTAGAATTGTTTGGTAACAAGAAATTTGAGTTTTAACACCATTTAATACATACGTAATTTAAACCTGCCAAGACGCCAAAGCCTATCTGGGCAGGCTGCAGCTCTTTTACGTGACGCTAACATTGACCCGCTGTTAGGTCTCAAAGTATTAAACAGATTGCTAAGCAAAATGCGTGGGGAGATAGCTCCTTAGGCAAATATGCAGCAGTCGCGTACACAGATTGAGCATTACCGGGATTCATGCCCGGTGCCCCTAAATACTTACGAAATTTGTACAGATGAACTACCATGGGTTTTTACACGACATGGGTTGTTTCAAAATGCTTTATAATTTACGTTAAGTAGAATGGGGAGAAAACAATGGTCATGTTGCAAATTATGCATAAAGTATGGTCATGAATTTTGGCCACTCTATCGCACCATATGTACGGGTGTCAGGATGTAGCTATAATCCACTGGCGCGAAAAACTACTACGGGAGTTACAAACTGATTGCTGTGAAGAAAATTGCCGTCGAATGATGGGTGATGCGGAACCAGTCTTACGACCGGTGCAACTAGCCAAATGTAGTTGCGCCATGTCAAGGAGACTAATATCCACCCACATTAAGGTATTAGATCCCTATATTACTGGCCTCTAAACATAATGTATTGTGTCTTTGTTTCATTATACGATGTCATAAATGAAAATTATGACAAGTACACATACACTCGCAGCATCACACTTTTTCTACCTTTTTAATGGTGTTCAGTACCGAGTCAGGGTGCAGCAACTTCACACTGCTCTTTGGTGCTTGACACAGCATGGGATTTTAACTTCCACATGCAGTAAGTCATCACAGAGGTGAATATTGAGCGACCCTACTCTGCACTGATTCATGTATGGCTCAGAGTAAATTAGGTAAATCCAGGGCCCTGGTACTTCTCTAGCTTTACCGACAAGCATAATATAATGTATCTCAAGTTCGTACTTTTATGCCTATCGTTTTATACACAATCGTTATGTCTACTAGGTGTACCATTTTAGGAGTTACTCTTTTTACAATTATCATCCTAGGTTATGTAATTGTGTACCTTTAAATATTTCGTATATTGCCTTACATTTTGATCAATTTACTGGTACTATTACCTATAGTTCTCAACTGTTTACTATATCGCTTTTTCTTTTTGTTTTTATACTATTATGCCCGTGACTTGTAGAGCCAGCAGTGGTATGTGTGTTTAAATAAAAATAAATAAATACGTCAAGCCAATCGACAATATATCACACATGTGGTATGGAAATGCGCGCTCGCGCGCAAAATTATTGAAAAATATGTTAAAAAGTTCATATCAAAATTGATTTTTTAGGACAGTATTCAATGGAAACCCTAACTCGAAATTTGCCAAAATTTCGAGTCGAGTCAGGCAAAAACCTCGAGTGTCGAGTTTGGGCCAAATTTTTCCGGTCGAGTCAGACGAGTCGAGTCGGTACCCTGTTTTACCCTCGAGTCATGAGTCGAGTCGAGTCGAGTCGAGTTCGAGCCCTATTCACGACACTTCACCGCGCATCCACACGCCCACAGTTTGCAGTGAACCAGGATGGAAGTGAGCAAGCACGACCACTTCACGATGCTTCACCGCACATATAAAGGGCACATTTTCTGCTGTGCAAAACTGCACCTGGGCAAAGCGTGCAGTATGGCCGCGTTATCCGCTATGGTACTGCCGGACATTGTCCAGGGGCCAGTTCCGCAAATTGAGAAGTGAGAAGTGAAATGGCAAATGCCAAGTGAAATGAGAAATGAGAAGTAAATTGCGAAGAAAATTGGCAAAAGTGAACTGAAATGAGAAGTAAAATGAGAAGTGTGAAGTGAATTGAGAAGTGAAATGAGAACTGAAATGGCAAGTAGAAAGTTTAAATGGAATTTCTTTGATAAATGGATACTGATCTGCGATCCATATTTCTAGTTAAGTTTTTTATGAACGATCACATCGTGCTATTGTCACAAAAATGTGTTGTAGATAGAAGCATGATACTTATGAGCATGAGCCTTAACTCTTACTTGCAAACCAATTTTGTTTAAGAGACATTTCTCAACGAATTTTGGATATGTCATTTAACACATGGCGTATGCAAATATCGTTGGCACGCATTGGCACTTTGCCAGTAGATATTTGTACGATGAAATTTATCGGGTAACCTTGGCCCACATCCAAGTTACTGGTTGCACATTTCAACCGGTTACCGGATCAAAATACATCTATGGAGGATACAAACATAGCAGTTAAAATCGCAGAAAATTGCTACAATTTGTAAATTTTCACATTTATAATTGATATTTTCATCTAGGTATATACCGTATTTCCTCAAAATACCCCCCCCCCCCCCCCCTCGAAATACCAATACCCCACCCCCCCTCTCGAGACCACTATGAAACAATCACCCCTCCCCCCCCCCCCCCTCGAAATACCCCCCCCCTCTCGAGACCACTATGAAACAATGACCCCCCCCCCTCGAAATACCCCACCCAGATTGAGTGTAAAGAGAACGTACATGACAAATAATGCAGTTTGTGTTCGGCGTAGTGCAGAACACACGTTAAAACAATGTCGGGATCGCGTTAGAACAGTGTCTTACCATCTACTTACCAATATTAGTCTACAGGAGTCTATACTTGTCAGTTATTGATGCATTTTTCTACCCCAGTGCACATCACAAACATCGATTTTCTACTAGGATTTCAAAAAGGTCTGGCGAAATAATAACCCCCCCCCCCCTCTCGGGAGCACTATGAAACAATCACCCCCCTGGGGGGTTTTTCGAGGAAATACGGTATACTCGGCAGACACGATACTCTACAAACAGATATGAGTTATGTCTTTGGATGGCAGACGGCCAGCCGAAAACTTATGAAACAACGTTTTGCAAAAAGAAAAGAGAAATGATTGGCCCGTACGTGACCGGCCGTACTATCCTCAAGTACGCCGCTTCCTGAAGGCATAAGCATCTTCACCTGAGTTTTTTTCCCGCAGACTACGGTGATTAAATACGTCATGATGGAGTGTTTCCTCCGGAAAAATGTACGGCGTAATGTCATCCGAGTATAGATGGTTTTTACCTACTTTTAGCTATTTTTTGCTTTATTTTATTTTTATTTATAGCAATTTCAAAGTTGTGGCCAGGGGCCAGATTTAATTCTCCCTACAGATTTGTAGGGTAGGGCGTACGCCCGATAGATTTTTTAAAGTTCAGCCGCATCGACGCACATGCACTGAGAGCAAGGCGGTTTGTAAAATATACGAAACCATCCCTAAATGACGCCGATATTGCAATATGACGTATATCACTTCGATTTTGGCACGGAAATCATGATTTCGTCATTTCTTTGCCGTCGGCCAATTCGTTTTTTATTCTATTTTGTCGGGTGGGTTACTCGCATAAGTAGGGCT
Organism: Sphaerolaimus hirsutus; assembly: GCA_964036195.1. Taxonomy (NCBI): domain Eukaryota; kingdom Metazoa; phylum Nematoda; class Chromadorea; order Monhysterida; family Sphaerolaimidae; genus Sphaerolaimus; species Sphaerolaimus hirsutus. Next base: position 28,715 of record CAXIWS010000650.1, on the reverse strand, counting down.
CGAAACTCGATTTTTTTCAAATTCGAGTTCGAGTCGGAACCAGAAAATTTTTCCGGTCGAGTCGGCGAGTCGAGTCGGGCGAGTTTGTGAAAATTCGAGTCGAGTCAGGCAAAAATCTCGAGTCTCGAGTCGAGTCAGATGCGTTACTTTTTGGAATGACGCTCGCAGAAATTTCAGATACTGGTTTCTCTAACAATGTTTTCACACACACACTTAATGAAGTCTAATACCAACAGTTCATTTTCATACCAAGATAAAGCAAAACTATAACTTTTTGTCACACATTTTCACTCTCTTGATGTTTCCACAAAAAGTTGCAAAAAAACCGGCCTGGCAATGGATAAACAACATATTTCATTGACCCAGTTTTTTTATAATAAGTACAATTTTTTAAAATCTATTGATAAAATTACATTCCTAAACCAGCCAGAAAATTACATGTATAGTTGTTAAAATGTATTTACGTTTAATCGATAAATACGTACATATACTCGAGTACCGCATTTCCTCGAAATACCCCCAGGGGGTTTATTTTTTCAGAGTGGGAATTTTGAGGGGGGTATTTCGAGGGGGGGGGTATTATATCGCCAGAAATTTTTTGAACACCCAGTACTAATAACATATGCAGACGTAGAAAAATGCAAGAAAAACCACCATGTATAAGAGTTTATAGCCTTTAAATAAGTATGTAGATGATATAAAACATGTTCTAATGTAAGACAATCATTGTTTTTAACATGTGTTCTTTGTTTCCCAGAGCTTTTGTCATCTACGTTCCCTATACACTGAATTTTTTTTGGGGGGGGTGTTTCAAGAAGGGGGTTCTTAATTCATACTGCCCATTTTGAAGGGGGGTAATTCGAGGAAATACAGTATAATCATAATGATAACTTTTGCATGCGGCGTCGAAATGCGCGCTTGCGCGCAAAAATTTTAAAAAATGTTTCAAAATTCATATTAAATTAGATATCTTTGACATGCTTCAATGGTGATCCCCGACTCGAAATTTGCCAAAATTTCGAGTCGAGTCAGGCAAAAACCTCGAGTCTCGAGTTTGGGCCATATTTTTTCGGTCGAGTCTGTCGAGTCGAGTCAGTACCCAATTTTACCCTCGAGTCACGAGTCGAGTCGAGTCGAGTCGAGTCGAGTTCGAGCCCTACGCATAAGTCGCACTTTTGTGTAGTCAGGTGGTCACTTTTCTAGTGTTCACCGTCTGCAACCAAAACCATGAGGGCAGCGACAAGAAAGAATTGCATGCACGAGCGTACAAAAGCGCGATTTATGCGAGTAACCCGCCCAACAAAATAAAAAAAGCGAATTGGCAGACAGCCAAGAAATGACGAAATAGTGATTTCCGGGCCAAAATCAAAGCGATATACGTCATATTGCAATATCGGCGACCTTAAGGGATGGTTTCGTATATTTTACAAACCGTTTTGCTCTCGGTGCATGTGCGTCGATGCGGCTGAACTTTAAAAAATCTATCGGGCGTACGCCCTACCCTACAAATCTGTAGGGATAATTAAATCTGGTCCCAGCTTTCAAGTTTACATATGGAGTCTCTTCCCATGAAATGGCTTGCATTTTTCTTTTATTTCCACTAGCAGTTTATTCTTTAACTTTTTACTTGCCGTTTCACTTCTCATTTTACTTCACTTGCCAATTTTCTTCACAATTCACTTCTCACTTCTCATTTCACTTCGCATGTCATTTCAGTTCTCACTTCTCAATTTGCGGAACTCGCACCAGATCACGTTCTTTATGCCCATTGAGTGCGCGATTATCAGGGGACATTGGCACAAGCTGTGGCCTATTGCTACGTCGAACCTGAGTGGGGGGAACTCTTCTTTGTGATGGCAGGTGCCCTGACTTCCGCAAGTGGACAAGTGACAAGAAAAGTATTATTAAAGTGATAAGTAGAGGGGCATTAGAGGGGCAGGAAAATAGTCAATTGAGTTCGTTGTGGCCCGGTACCACTCCCACACCCTGTAAAATGTCATGTGCCGTGTAAAAGACCATGAAAAATGTCATGTGTCATGTAAAACACCCTGTAAGGTGTCAAATGTTAGGTAAAAGACCCTGTGAAGTGTATCCAAATATTATTTTATCATGTCTAAATATTTTATTTTGTATCCAAATCTTATTTTATCACATCCAAACCTTTTTTATTGTATCCTAATGTTACGTTTTTGTATCCAAGTCTTACTTTTTGGCGTAAGGGACACAGAGTCTGGGAGTGTCCCCCCACTTATAACTTTACTCATAACGAGGCTGGCCATTGGGGAAGTTCATTGCATTTTCCGAGTATTTTTGGACGTGGTTCATGCAGAATGTGACAAGTGGCAAGTGGCAAGTGGCGAGTAGATTTGTGAATCAAAATCATCGTAAAAATAACCACTCAGAACTTTACTCAGTATCACTCACAACACTTCTGGTCACTTGTCACGGCATTGTGCAAACTAGGGGTGAAAAAATCAACTCAATCAAAATTCTGATTCTATTGATCAAATTGAAAAGAAATATAACTTTTTTTGTCTGGCACTGTTCGACACCGTAACAGACACAGACACTGTCAGCAACTCACTTTCTAAGCCTGATACTCTCTATCATTTCTCTGTTTTTCTCTCCATTGAATTGCGCCACACAGGGCCAATAAAGTGTCTGCTCTTCGAATGCGAATGCGCTCGTGTTTCCCCACAAAGAGAATGGATCAGTTTTAAATGGGCTACCCTGCAATAGGGTGGATTTAAATGTTGCCTGGATTTTTCTTTTTTTTCGGGGGGGGGGGTGGGTTTCATTTTACGGGGTGTCAAAGAAAAAGGTAAAAAGTCTTTGGCATCCGAAAAACGGAAATTTGAAAATTTTCAACACAGAAATAGGCAACAAAGTTTAAAAACCTCGAATAAACAAACATATATTGCATCATAAGTATCGACAGGGCAGAGTTGTTAAAAGTACTTAACTTTTTCAAAAGTAAATATAAACATTAAGTATTTATTTTTTACTCACAGGCAGGATTGGTTTTATAAAAATTGTATGAAAATATTATTTTATGCTTGTTTCATTTTATTTTATTTTATTCCCAAAAGTTGTTAATAAAATAGAATGACACCATTTTACAAATTTTTTTACAAAAATTGTACAAAATTTCGTCAAACAAAAATCGGAATCATGCCTGCCAGGCCAGATTGGAGGGCATTGGAGATTGAATCAATTGTCATGACAAATGTAAAGTAAAGTGTCAATTGTCATGCAAAATGTCGAGTGTCATGTCAAATGTCAAGTGTAATGTCAAATGTCAAGCAAAGTGGCAATTGTCATGACAAATGTCATGCAAAGTGTAAATTGTGTATACAAATCTTGTGTTTTTGAATCCATAGTATGTTTTGTATACAAATCTTGTGTTTTTGAATCCATAGTATGTTTTGTAAACAAATCTTATGTTTTTGAATTCAAATGTTCACATAAGATTGGTATTCAGCAACAACAAAATTTGGATACAAAACATAAGATTTAGAAATAAAACATAAGATTTGGATACAATTTGCTTGACAATTGAAACTTTTATTTTATATGTCATGACAATTGACACTTTAAAAAGCTTGGGACTGCCCCCAGATCCATGAATAAACGGGCAGAAACTCAAGCAATGAAATAAAAATTTTACAAAAAATATGAATTTTTATACAATTTTTTATTTTTTTTCTCAAATTTTCCATTTTATTTTATTTTATTCTCAAATTTTTCATTTTGTTTTTATATTTTTGTTCCTGAGATTTTGCCAACCCTGCTCACAGGTGAGTACAGAAAGCATAAAGTATTTTTTTTTACTTTTACTCTAAAGATGAGCAAATAACTTTGGTAAAACGTAAAAGTGGGTATTTTATCCCTGAACTTTTATTTTTTCACTCAAAATCACTAATTTTCAAAAAAATTTCACCATCAAATTTACCATTTTTATGTGTTTAGCCTATTTTTTTCGCTATTTTGGATATTTTGTCCCTATTTTAAGCTTTTCTCACCCTTTCTCCCTTTATGCCTTTAAAAAAGCCGATAAAAGAGCCTGTTTGAAATATGTTTTCTGTACTCGCGTGAGTACCGGTATTTTTTGTTGGAGGAAACGTAAACTTATTTACGCAGTACTCGAGTATCCGTATTTATCGAGTAAACGCAAATACGTTTTAACAACTATGCGACAGGGTAGGGTATTCTGTGCTCTCCAATGCCTTCGGGTGTGTTTCCATGTTCCAACAAGGGTTCATATCTGGGGCTCCAAATGAATGCAGTGTGGCCCAAGGATTGGATACTTTTCGCCAGACGGTATCCAAAGTTGATGTGGCTTTTGGACAGGCCGGGATGGACAATTAACACTTTTAGTGAGCGACATTCCAACACAAGGTGGCCGAAAATAGAAAGACAGAGGGATGTTCTCAATAGCGACTTTGTTTGCATAATTTTAAGGTGATTCTATTAGGTTGGAAAGAAAGTTCTGTCAGTTTTTGGATTGTTGGGTTTGCTGGTCCGGCTTCGTTTCTAGAAACTGACAGAACTTTTTTTCCAACCTAAAAGTTATACTCACTTGTATTTCTGCCATGCATGCGCAACACGCAGTTTGGATATGTATTTAATGTAAACACCTTCCCGGACAAGTTCACCACCCATCTTTTATTTCACTTTGGATGCCATATCTCCGTCCATGGGGGTGCTATAAAGCTGAAACTTTGTATATATGTATAAAGTTGGGGGAGGTGCTGTTGCCATTAATGCAACAATTGTTTTGGCTTTTTTGGTGTCCCATACAAGTTCACCACCCACTTGATTGGCTATACTATGACGGTTATATCTCTAGCTGTGATTGTGGTAGAAAGCTGAAATTTGGGGGATGTCTTGCCAACAACACCCCTCACAATACACCAGTGGGGCGGCTGCCTACGACTCACTAAAAGCATGGGTAGCTGCATATGAATTTGATTTTTTTTAAACAGTCCAAGTGTCCAAAACAACTACTGATAAACGGTCCATTTTTCCATATTAAACTGCATTTTCGGCTGAATGATATCATTTAGGTGATTTCTAACATGTTTATCTTTGTAATTTTTTGCCAGCATTGCAAGTTTGGGTTCATGATGTTTGATCTATACTACATAAACTGAAAATCTTCAGAAAAGACCGTCAATTAGAAAAACAACAATATAAAATAATTTTACGTCTTAACGCCCTTACATCATTGCTTAACTATTTGCAATGCACTGTGTTTCTTAGAAATACCCTGGGGGATTATTATTTCATCAGCTCGCTCAGATATGGGGGTATTTTGCAGAGTTGTTAGAATTACTGAACTTTTTTAAAAGTATATGTAAACGTAAAGTATTTTTTTTCTACTCACCACAAAGTATAGAAAACGTAAAATACTTTTATTTTACTCGTACTTACGCGTAAATGTGGGTACTTTTCTTGTGAGTATAGAAACGAGTACTTTTGTTCATAGAATATGAAAAATTGGTTACGTTTTCATACGTGTACAGCACAACGTATGTTTTTCTGTAAGAAAATGATAGATAAATATGATGACTATAAATATTGTTTATCAACAACACACTTTGCATGGAAATCTACCAAATGCCAACTGAATAATGGACGAAAAATTGGTGATATTTCTGTCACAATAAAAATAACGTTACGGTGGTAATATAAGATAATTTTAACGTGGAACAAACAACAGACTATATTACTTGAGTTTATTCATCAAATTATGGTACCATTTTGTTTAAAGCTCAAGTATTTTGTTTAAAGCATTAAGTAAATGTGCCACATTAAAATTTCTGAAATACATTTTCCGTACGCGTATGCTCTGAAAATGTACGCGTACGAGTGTGTACGGTACTTTTTATAAAAGTATACGTAAATGTATTTACCGCGTACTCGCGTACGCGTATTTTTCGAGTAAACATACGTACCTTTTAACAACTTTGGTATTTTGAGGGGTTCGAGATGAGTGCGAGGAAACATGGTAGTTGCATCCAACGATGGGTGAGTTCTCAAAATAAAAACACTTTCTGTATTTTGAGTTTTTCAAAAATGAATATCTGTGTTTTGAGTTTTTTTCATGAAAAAAACTTGAGTTTCTGTGTTTTATTTCTGTGTTCTTTGAAAAAACTTGAGTTTTTTGGTAAAAACTCAAGTTTTTTGATAAAAACTCAAGTTTTTTGATAAAAACTCAAGTTTTTTTAGTAAAAACTCAAGTTTTTTTGGGTAAAAACTTGAGTTGTTTTACAAAAAGTTGCATTTACAGCATTTTACTGTTGAAACAGTGGTTTTCTTATCAAATATTGATTTTGCATACATTTTGTCATGTATTGGAAAATTTTCATTAGTTCACTGGAGGTAGTTCCAAATGGGTGACCAATACCTTTGACAGCTTGGGAAGTGAGGAGCCCTCAGCTCAATTGTGTGAGCTTGCAGACCCTGGTGGACACTCTTCAACACTTTCGATCACAGTCCCTAATATTGTTGAAACCACCAGGAGATGCGGACACCATTATTTTTTGGATACTTTTTTCATCGTTAAACTTGGATACTATGTACATATTTACACACTATACATACATGCATACCTTATGTATGCACATACACACATTGTTCAGTTCAAATCATGTGCCTACAATTGCTTGGATTAAAAAACTCAAAAAACATTTCCATATTTTCTGTGTTTCCGTGTTTCCGTGTTCTCCAAAAAAGAACTCATTTGAGTTTCCGTGTTTTTCAAAATTGTTGAGTTTCCGTGTTTCTGTGTTAAACAAAAACACGGAAACTCAATGAGTTTCCGTATTTAATATGTGTGTTTTTGCCATCGTTGGTTGCATCAGGAAGGTATGGGAATTATTCTTTGTCAGACTTTTTTTGAGGGGGAACAATTCAAGGGGAGGAATTACTCCAGTAAATACACTATCTCTACAGATGCTTATGCATCTCTGTTATGGTTTGAATTTTACTGCATCTGACCGTCTATGTATGTTGTTTTGTTACAAGCAGCGAATATATAATATACCTAATTTCATAAAAGTTCTCGCAAAATAATAGACCGCCCTGAATAAGCCCTTTAAATTAACTTCTCTCAATTTGCTGACAATCTGATAAATACCCTGGGGGTATCTCCAGGAAATACGGTATAAAATATTAACGATAAGATGAGTTTTGTGGCTTGAATCACCGTCAGAAACATGGTGTAGCACATTGCTGTCCTGTAAATGCTTCCGAGATGATATACAGGCATAAATAATTATTTTTCGTGTTGGCGCCATTTTGATGCCTGGCGCCATTGCTTTTGGCACCCTTTGGCGCCCGGCGCCATATTTTCAGATGGCGCCATGGCGCCATTTTCTCTGGAGCCCTTTGGCGCCCGGCGCCAATTTTTTGACCATTTTTCCTGGCGCTTTTCCATCACTGCAGTCTGCAACACACTCAAAAATAAGCAAAGCTCACACTGCCGTACATGTTTGGCTGTAGCGTCCACTTTTTCTTGGCTTTAGCCATTTTTTATGGGATAAAAAAATGGGTGGTGGTGAACTTGTCCGGGAAGGTGTTTAGGCAATTACGCATGATCATTGTAACGTACCAACGATAACATATACGCACGCAGATCCCGGGCGGAGGCGCAGAGTAAAATGGTAAAAAAATTATTGATGTAAAACGCCGCGTTTCGCATGTCGCAGTCTTGTTGCCGTGTTACACATTTTTGTTTTACACGCAAATGTGCATACAGCGTGTTGGTAATATTACGCCAACACGAGCAATTTTTGCCTGCGTGGTAGTACAAAAATTGTTCACCCGCATTGGTTAACACGCCTGTTTACCACGGGAAAACGCGTTACATTTGATTAAGGTGCCAAGTAGTGATGGAATGGCGCCATGGCGCTGGCGCCATTTGAGGGCGCCAAAGGGCGCCGCGCCATGGCGCCATTGGCGCTTGGCGCCCTTTTTCTGTGGCGCCCTTGGCGCCTGGCGCCCAAATTTTGAAATGCGCCATGGCGCCCTTGGCGCTTGGCGCCCTTTTTCCGTGGCGCCCTGCTTTAGAAGGGCGCCAAAAAGGCGCCAGCAGGGTTTCAAGGTAAGTACTGTGTACCGTAAATCCTCGAATAAGTCCTCCCCCTGGAAAAACTCCCCCCTCGAATAAGTCCCCCCTGTTACCTGACTGAGGAAAAAATAACTCCCCCCTCGATTAACTCCCCCCTACTTTATGGGTGGGAACGACGTACATGCATAAACACGTTGTAAATGTATGTGTACATTAAAAAGAATGTATTCTTTTGCAGCCGATGTTCACTAGCATTGATTATATTGCATTAAATATGGATTCATGAACAAATTTCACCCCAATCATACAATTTATTAATCATGCATTTTAGACAATATTCTGACGAAAAAATAATTCCCCTCGAATAACTCCCCCCTCGAATAACTCCCCCCTCGAATAAGTCCCCCCTCAAAAATTTCTGACGAAAAAATAACTCCCCTGGGGACTTATTCGAGGATTTACGGTAAATAAAAAAATAATGAAAAACGCATCCGTGGATGATCTAAATTTGCCAGAAAAATGGACGTAGTGGTGTGAGTTGGTGGAAATCTTTCGTCCAACGTTTTATCAGATGACTCTGACGGATCAGAAGACAAGAATGATGGACCGTCGAACTTGCAAAATTAGAAAAAAAGGATTCAAATTGCCGCAATTCCGTTTTTGTCCATTTCAGGGAAACATTGATTGGAGAAGCCTTCTTGACGTGAATGGATTGTAATCCAATTTCCATTGTGTTTTAATTCGTGGATTTTATAGAACATTTTTTGTTGCTAGATGTGTGTTTGTTCATTACATCATGAAGAATGCGAATTAAGACGTGAATACGTGTACCACGGTGCTGTAGCAACATTTAGCACATCCAGGGTGTTGTAGGTACTTACTTATCCTGGCGCCCTTGGCGCTAGGCGCCCTCTTTCCGTGGCGCCCCCGTTTCCGTTTCCGTGTAATCTGTTTTTAGAATGCAGATATATATTGACTAAACTTGGTGTCACGTACCTTAAGCACCCATGTACAGGGTTGGTTTTATAAAAATCATTTGTATACAAATTGTATAAAAATGGATTTTATTTGTATTATATTCTTGTTTCATTTTATTTTATTTTATTCCAAAATGTTAATAAAATAATAAAATGGAACCATTTTACAAATATTTTACAAAATTTTTACATAAAAATCAGAATCTTGCATGCAAGGCCATGAAAATGTGATAATTATGCCTAAACATGAAAATGTGTGACAAATTTTCCATTACTTTGCAAAAGTTGCATGCAGTAAATATTGTTAGCTAGGTACACGTGTAAAGTCACAATTAGCGATAATAATGGTTTGCATTTTCAGTAGAAGGATTACTGGAGTGTGCTGGGCGCATTTGTAAAATGTCATGCAAAGTGTCAATTGTCATGACAAATGTAAAGTAAAGAGTCAATTGACATCTCAAATGTCAAGCAAAGTATATTTGTCATGACAAATGTCATGTAAATTGACAAGTGTAAATTGTGTATCTGAATCTTATGTTTTGGTATCCAAACCTTATGTTTTGGTATTCAAACCTTGTGTTTTGCTATCCAAATGTTCACATAAGATTTGGATACAGCAACAAAAACAAGATTTGGATACAAAAGATAAGAAATTTGTTTTACAATTTCCCACTTTAATATAAATTTGTGTTGACAATTGACACTTTACTTAACATTTGTCATGACAATTGACATTTTGCATTTCATTTCATATGACATTTTGACACTTTACAGGGCTTGAGGCTGCCCCAGCTCCGGGAATAAACAGGTTGAACAATAAACACGATCAAATATATTCATTTTTATACAATTTTTACAAAAATATGAATTTGTATACAATTTTACAAAAGTTTTACAAAAATTCGAATTTTTATTTTTATTATGAAATTTTCCATTTTATTTTATTTTTAAATTTTCCATTTTATTTTAATTTTATTTTTATTCTTTTCTGAGATTTTGCCAACCCTGGTTGTATAAAATAAAAGCACTTCAATTAAACGTGTGTATCTGTAACGCGTTTGCGACTGAGATCGAACACAACAAGCTGTAATAAATATGAAATATTATACTACTCAAGAGTAATTGAGATAAAAATTATAGAGTATGTGAAGTGTGTGAAAGCACTTTGAATCTCGCATTTCGATGTATTTTGAAGTGGTACCCACAAGATGCTTGCATTTACTCTTCATTAAATGCTAGATTCTGTCTTTGAAACGCTTCAGCCTTCAAACAATCAGTCAATTTAAGCAGTGCGGATTTAACACTTGGACGTTAAAAATCACCAGCCTGCGACTGCCCAGCGATGAACACAAAATGTCCTCCCGCAGAAATTTGTGGAGACGCCGCAGTTTTGTTCACTGTTTTGCTTTGGGCGGACAACCGCGCCACCTGGGGCACTTCCAAACCCTGTAAAATGGCCTGGAAAGTGGCAAAGGTACGTTGGCCATTTTCCAGATCAGACTTTTGACACTTTGCATGACATTTGACATTTTACGAGGGGTTTTACAGGGCCTGAGAGTGACCCCTGAAGTTACTACAGGTAACTCGAGGTAATACGGTATTTACATTGAGCAAATTTGCTGAATTTTTCACTCAAAAGTGTAAATCTTTGTTCCATATTGTAAATTTTCACATTTAATCGCTATTTTGGGACATAGGTATACTTGGTTATATCCATCGTTTAGATATAATTTACTTACATGTCGAGTGGGTTTACATGTCTACAGGCACAGGGCCGTATTTACTCAGTACTCCAGTATATGTATTTATTTTGAGTAAACATAAAAACATTTTGACAACAATACTCCAAATGCGTTTTATTTACAGTTACATACCACACTGTATATTGATAATTATATTGAGGTACATGTCATAAATGCCATCATGACACATTTGCTTTGATTTAATTGTTTCGGGACTGTAGGCATGACAACTAGGTCTCAAATGGGCGTGTGGGAAACAACAATACCTAGTTTTATGAGAGATAACGATAATGTGTAATTAATATCGAGTATTCAAACTTTTCGTGCGTCATTTCCGTACGTTCCGGCCTAACTAGCAATTTGTGAAGAAGTTTTTGATGCGTCCAATCCAATTCGTATAAATATACCTACCTAGGTATGTAAATATTATCCGAGCTAATGATGTATTGTATTTAAATAGTAACGCAAAATATTTTGTTTGATTTTTATCAAAGTGGTACAATATATTTCATGTTTCATTTTCCAAGTACATTTTCCCTGTTAACGGCGCGTGGGATGGTAAAATAATCCGGTGACTTTTCTTGACACTTTTCGGTGGCAACTTTTAGGCCATCATTCAATCGGGGTTGCAAATGTCACGTAAAATGTTTTAGAAAATTGTCAATTGTCTTGCGAAGTGTCAACAGCTCAGTAATAAAATATTTTTCCTTTAATTGACATTTTACATGACATTTGACACTTTACTTTACACTTTACAGAGTGTTAAAAGTGGCTATGGACAATGTAGTGTGAAATATTCTATCTTTCATTTGTAATCATTGTAATTGCTTCATAAAAGTGATCGCCACATCATTCTGATCATTTTAAGTGCTTAACCATCAAAATCGGTAGAAAATTCATGGAAATATGCACTTCCGAAGACGTGCCCACTGAGAAACTGCCTGATATTTACTTCGGAAATTCCAGCCCGGTGCGGTGCCCTTCGGTGCCGGTGCCATTTTTTCCGAATGGCACCGGTGCCGGTGCGGTGCGGTGCCGGTGCGGTGCGGTGCCATTTTTCCCGGTGCCTTTAACATCACCAATCAGAGCATCAATTCAAACAAAACAGAATGTGCAAATAACCCTAGCAATTTTATAGTTCTGAACAGCTTGGATGTTCTCACCACCCATTTTTATTATAATTTATTTGTGTGTTCTGACACTCTTCCAACGTAATTTCTACCCGCCGTTCTTTTGGAGGTGCCGTTCTTTTGGAGGCTGCCGCTGCCGTTCTATTAATTTCGTGAGTGCAAAAAAAGTGCCAAAACCTGCCGTTCTATTGGAGGTGCCGTTCTATTGGAGGTATGCCGTTCTATTAGAAAAATACGGTATATAGTTTTTTTCTTCAGATATGGTAGATTTGATTGTAAGGTCAGTTGACGACATAACTAACAAATATTTCAGATTATTTGCGGGACACCGCGAGATTCCGGTGAGTCATAATTTTCAGTAAATAAACACCTTCCCGATCAAGTCCGGCCGTCTATTTTTATTTTCACTTCGTACACCCTATCTCCAGTTGTGGGAGGGGTGGAAAGCTAATACTTGTGGGGTATATAGGTGCAACCCCCCACTACCCCTCATGAATAAATGGGTCAGCAGTGTCTCATTTTAGAGGGGGTTACCATATATGTGAAAAAAATTTGCAGCGTTTTCACTGTCCCGCACAGGTCCAGCCCCCAGTTTATTTCTTGCACTACAACTTGAAAAGGAGGCGTCAGGCGCCAATAACACCACAGGAAATAGGTGCCCTGACGTGGCACCGCTTGGCTACATGAAATGGCGTCAGTGCCATGGCCAAACATTCCACAACCATGAGGGGGGTATAAGGTTCCAAGCTGCGTAAAAAACTTAACCTCTTAAACGCCTCCATTAGAAAATTTACTTGCGGTGAACTTTATGATGTCAAAATTACGCCATAACAGGAACAAACATTGTCAAAATTTTCTATTTTGAATTAACCCAAACTAAATTTTCTAATGGAGGCATTTTTGGGGTATAGTTCTTTATGCAACTTGGAACCTTAAACCTTCCTCTATAAAACACCCTAAACCAGTGGGTCAAGTTTGTCTCAAAATAAAAGCGAAAAAGCCTTTTAAAATTAAAGGTTTGGGGTAGGGAATAAATATTGAGGCATCGGGATTAGTGATGGAATGGCACCATGGCACTGGCGCCATTTGAGAAGATCATTACCACTTAGCGCCATTTTCCTGTGGCGTTATTGGCATCTGACGCCCCTTTTTCAAGCGGTAGCATAATAAATAAACTGGGGCCGGACCTGTGCGGGACACTGAAAACACCGCAAAAAAATTTCATGTATACAGCGACCCCCTCTATAATGAGTCGCCGCTGCCCTTTTTATTCATGAGGGGTAGTGGGGGGTAGCACCTCTTGGGCGCACACACACTAGTTTACCAACACAAAATGCTCGACAATTTCGGTAAACTGTTTTGACAGAACAGGACGAAACACAGTACAGATTTGTACGGTGCTTTGTACTGTTTTATCAAAACAGTTTACCAAATAGGTTGAGCATTTCGTGTTGGTAAACTAGTGTGTCTGCTGGAATATACCCCACAAGCATTAGCTTTCCACTCCTCCCACAACCGGAGATAGGGCATGCAAAGTGAAAATAATAATAGGGGGCCGGACTTGATCGGGAAGGTGTTTACCGGGATTGATTGTGGCCCACCCAATGAACCGCCTGGGACCAAATCGGTATAACCTGCGCTCTACAATATTTATGTTTTGCGGCACATCTCTGAATGTTTCCATGGCTATGTCCGCGCGGAAAATGCCTGTGTTGTGGTTATGCGCGCGCACTAAAATTTTGCTTCGCGTCCGAACGTTTTTGGTTTCCGCATGTTCGGAAAGGGGATTTTCAAAAAAAATTGTTTTTGGATGCAGGATATGCCCATCACAAAATTTTTAAAGGAGTAAAGTTTTAAAGGTTTTGTTTCTTTGTGCATTTTGCTGTTAAAATACCTATCGGATTATTTTGTTTTGCGTAAAAATACTTATGTTCGGATGAGTTCTTGTTCTTGTTCTCGTGCGTGCGGTTGCTATATATTTATTTATTTGTTTACACGTTTGATTATAGACTTCAGTTCACAAGCAGTCTTAAATATCAAACAGAAATAATTGCGCATCTACTATTAAAGCTTTTACCCGTTTTTGTCTACATCAACATACCTATTAACATATGGAACAATATTTCGGTATGTTCCTACCGTATGTTCTTGATCAAGTTCCGCCGAAATGCAGAACCCGTTTGAGGAAAAATTACCGGAACATGTAATACCGGAAAATCAGCTTTGTACGTAAATACTATAAATTTTATTGATGAAGAGTTCGTTAACTATCGTAGGCGAAGATCGAAAATGATATTCATTCTAGAAATTTTGTATTGGGAAAACGGAATGTGTACACCCAACCACAACACACATAACTACGAAAATATTCAGCCATGTCGAAGGCCATATCACACACAGCTTCACATTTTTTTCCAGCAAATAAATAGTATTTGCTAAACTAAATCTCATGCTACTTGAACTCGCCTCAGTCTGGCTGCATAGAAATCAGTTTACCTAGCTAATCTTGAAGAAGGGTGCAAAAGCTTACCAATTCCCATTTTCCTCCATCTTTGAGTGACCGCTTCTCATGCTAATTTTTTTCAGCCGCTACTGACTTTTCTGAATTTGTACATGCTAACGATGGCAAAAATTCGAAAATTGGAAAATGTTTCGATAACAAAAACGATGAAAATACAGATTTCAGGTGGTGAGTACATCAATTTCCCATGTCGTTTTACAAAAACACGTAAAAATTAAAACACTTTTTCCAGAGGGTTTTCCATGCCATCCCATCGTTAGTACGTGCCGATTATGTAGATTTTGAAAATCAGAGAAAGGTAATTGAGATGTCTGCAGGGCATTCTGAATCACGCAATTGTTATCGTGAGACGCGTTATAATATTTATTGTGGAAGCGTGGGTGAAAGAAAATATTACTGATGGGATGGCGCCATCGCCATGGCACTGGCGCCATTTAATAAAGCGTCAAATCCTGTCCTTTAATAAAGCATCAATTTTTAAGAAAGCCTGCACCATGGTGGATGATGACTGTTTCTGTGACACACTGGATGCCTGCTGCTGACTATAAAATTTTTGAGTGTTTTTTAAGTGGGTTTCAAAATAATGTTCTAGAATTTTCTTATTCTGCTCTACTAGATGGTACATTTTATTTTTGGACCATTTTGAATTTAATCGAAATATCTCCAGGGGGATTGTGAGGCCTTTGTCCAAATTTAATTCATCCTACAAATTTGTCCTAAATTGTGCCCTATGCCTAACAACTCATAGCAAGTTATGCATTTAAGGCACCAAACAAATCAATTTTCGAATCCAATTTATGCGTTTTGTTGAGAGCATGGCTGAGAAAATAAAAAATAAAAATAAAAGTTCACCCTACAGCAAAATTCACCCTCTTCTATTAGAGGAATACAGTATTGAGATGGGGGATGAAATGCACTGTGCACTTGTTTCATACCAATCAGCAAAATATGTGAAAAGTGGGTGACAGTGGTGGGACACACTCTTTTTTCACATTTGTAAGTATCAAAGAACGCATCAACCCAACAGTTAAATATGGTATAGGGATTTGTTCAGGCAAAGTTTCAAATTTTTCACACCACTAGACAACATAACAATTTCTTTTTCTTTTTTCGTAAACTCTCCTGACTAAAGCAATGTGCCTGAAATTGGGCAGCCTCCATACTACTTGATTACAAATTGCCCTACACTGAAGAGTGACCTCCTGACACACAATTGAATTAGGTTTTATCACGTTGGATGCATTATGTTTCTTGTAGGGCAACCAGAATCAATTTGTAGGGAGGCTGCCTAATTTTGGGTGCATTACTTTCATATAGGGCACATTACCTAAGAATAAATTGATCACTGGACCCCCAGCATGCAATGCTTATTGGGGAAGGCAGAAACCATTGCTCTCTCAGTGTTGTAAATAAATACATAAATAAACTGTATGCACTCAAATTGTAACAACTGTTTTGCATGGTTTACTCTACTTAGGGTGTCAAATTTCCGTTTCCGTTTTCCGTTTCCGCCTTTCCGCAGGAAAATTTTTTACCTTTCCGTTTTCCGTTTTCCGGCAGCTGAAAAATTTTTACCTTTCCGTTTTCCGTTTTCCGGCAGCCAAAAAATTTTTACCTTTCCGTTTTCCGTTTTCCGGCCGCTGAAAATTTTTTACCTTTCCGTTTCCGTTTTTCCGGCCCATTTTTCCGTTTTCCGGCTGAAAAATGTTTACCTTTCCGTTTCCGTTTTACCAGGCCATTTTTCCATTTTCTGGCTCGATTTTCAGTTTTCTGGCATTTTTCAATTGTTTTTCCAATCTGTATTTATCTTCAATTGGCTCATCCCATTGTGTTGTTTTTGTCTCTTGGAGCAGCATTGACAACTGGGATTTCAGGGTCAGTGAAACAGGTGCTGTGAACCCAATTGGGTCATATGCTGACACCAATAATTTATTCAAGTTTCATCTGGTTGGTGTTGTGATGCTGTCAATTTGCAATTTTGGTGTTGATATTGCCAGCATGTCTGTTTGGTGATTTTTTTTCATGCCCATTACTGCGACAATTTTATTCACCTTTGGACTCCTGTTGTTTTCTGCTATTTCATTCATGACTGATCGGGAGTTTGACAGCCATTCCCTCATGTTCATAGAACATTGGTTAAATAAAGCTTTGACTTTGTAATATAGTTCTAAAGCTTCAACTTCATTCGTGACACTCATGATGAAGTTATCGACGTAAATGTTGTTTATTATCATCGCCAACTGGTTTCGTTCCCCTTCATTTTCTTCATATTCATTCATGTTGTTTATTGTCACATTTAAATGGTATTTGATGACTGCTCCCAAAATTGCTGGGCTGCAGACTAGTCCAAACAGTACGCGGTTAAAACGAAGACCTATTAAGTTATTTTCAGTTACTGCTTTTGAGGAATCTTTCAGCCAGAAAAATCGTGTGTAGTCTCTAGCTTGGTCATGCAATCCTATTTGCAAAAATGCTTTTTCAATATTGGCAATTAATGCTAGATTGCCTGCCCTGAACCTCAGGAGTAGGCCCAGTGCTAATGGTGTTGTAATTGGTCCTCTAAAAAAGCGCTCGTTGAAACTGGGCTTACCTGCCGACCCATCGTACACGATTCTGCATGATGTCAATTTGCCCGGCGTGATTACTAGCTGGTGTGGCAGGTAATGAATCCCCTTGTTCTCTGTTTTGTCGTCACAGATCTCAATTGTTCCCTTTTCTAGTTGGTCCTCCAAAACTTTCCGGTATTGTTCAAATAAGTTTGGATCTTTGTTGAATCTTCTTATCAGTGATTTAAACCGCACCAAGGCTTCTGCTTTTCCCGTGGGCAGGTCACTGATACTCTCTATATACGGCCAGTCAATATAGTATCGTTTGTTGTTGTCATTGAATTTTATGCTATTTATTATCATCTCCTCTGCAATGTCGTCATCAATTGCATAGGGGTCATCAGTGATTCCCACTGCTTCTAGACTGTGAAATTGTCGTAGTGTTTCCTTTCCTATGGCCACTATGGCTACTTTTTGATTATTTTTTGTTGGTTCAGTTAAGCTTGAACTACAAGTGAAGTTACATGCATGATCCATAGTTGCAGAATGTACAGCTACCACAATCAAAGCCAAACAGGCAAACCTGCATGCAGGTTTTCCTTCTGCAAATTGGTCTATTACCGTGCTAATTTCACTTGATTTTTTTCCGTTTCCGTGAAAATTTTGCTTTCCGTTTTCCGTTTTCCGGCATTTCATTTTTCCGTTTTCCGTTTTCCGGCTAACAATTTATTTTAACCTTTCCGTTTTCCGTTTTCCGCTGAGTGAAATTTTTTTACCTTTCCGTTTTCCATTTTCCGGCAGAAAATTTTTTTTTACCTTTCCGTTTTCCGTTTTCCGTAAAGTGAAAAAAATTTACCTTTCCGTTTTCCGTTTTCCGTAAAAAAAATTTTTTGACACCCTACTCTACTGAGAAATTTAATTCTTTCATTGCACTTTGAAAGTTTGACCAACTTTCATTATCAGATCCCACAAAAAAAATATTCAAATTTATGCTTCCAAGAGGAAACATACTTTTCTGCAATTTTGTAGAAAATTATTTTACCCAGGTATTTTATGACCATGTGTAAAAATCAAATTATTCAGCCGTACACGTACTGCTGTGCACCATTCCATTTCAGTGTTATCTCTGCTTGACGCACAAATCCGTGGGGGCGTTATAACGCCAAAAACGCCACAAATTTCCATCACTAGGTGGGAGCGGTCGGAGCCCCAGTGCACACTGATGGCATCTACCCATTTACATACCGTATTTCCTCGAAATAACCCCCCCTCTAAATACCCCCCCTCAAAATGGGTACTATGGATTTGTGGTCCGGGAAATGCATAACAGACGTTAAAAACACTTACTGTGTTACGTGAGAACATTGTTTATACCATATACATCCTTATATAAGGCTGTAAAAACTTAGTAATGGTGGTTATTGTTGCATTTTTCACGTTTTTCTCTCAAAATTTTCACTCTGAAAACATAAACCCCCCGGGGGGTAATTCGAGGAAATACGGTAGCTTTCTATAAATAAATCCCCTGCCAGTGAATGTCCACTCAGACAATATAACGCGTTGTTGTTGAAGTGTGATACATAAAATGTGGCTTCAGATGCGGGGGAGTCACTATAATTAAAGAAAAAACGCTCCATGTGTCTGGAAGCCGATCCATTTGAAAGTGAATGTGAAACTCCCACTGAAATATTTATATTATTTTTTCCGCTGTGTGGAAATGCGGAGAGAATCTTAAATGATTTGAATGTGTTGTTTTCGATTTCATACAGTTTTTTAGTTTGCGCGTTTTTCTTGTTGTTTGCCTGCCTTAGTTTCTTTAACGTTTTTTTGACCTGATTTTAATGTGTGTTTTTTGTCATTTATGTAACGACGAAACATTAATAGAAATTAGAACATATTTTTTATACTTTTTTAATTGTATAGAGCTAACCAATTTTTAACTGCCATTACCCACAAAAAAATTAACAAAGTGTCTCAGAGCGGCTCTTGCGATTGGTGTTTACCTAGATTTAGGTATTGTGAGATTGTGAATCAATTATTTCTACCCAGACCTAACGATTGCAAATTCTCTGGAAAACTGTTTTAATTAAAAGGTGTTTAATTTTATTCCAAACTGAGTAGATACCTATTTGAATTCCGAATTTTCTCAAAAATAATTTTGGTTCATTATTCAGATGGGTTATGGTAGGTTTCCAGACTAAGTGCGATGTCCGCCGAGTATACCCATCTCCCTGACTAAATATACCATTTACAGTGGAATCTACCGTATCCCATCTGATTGAAAACTATATTTTTATATACCATATTTCCACAAAATACCCCCCTCGGAGTACCCCCTCGAAATACCCCCCTCAAAATGGACACTATGAATTTATAAACCCCCCTCGAAATACCCCCCCCCCAAATATAGTGTAAACTCGGCAGACATGAAACGAGTCAGTGATTCGGTCTTAAGGTGCTAATCACTTTATTCTTCAACTTCAAATTTGAACGAATGGATTCCATTCGATTGACAGTAAATTTTTTTTTATTAGACGTTTTATGCGTGAAATAGATAAATTTGATGCACATATCATCATACGAAAGCAGATAGCAAGGTATCTTGTTGAAACAGCCCGGTTAAATTCCTCCAAAAAAGTACGTATGTTTGCATCCGAAAGAACAAAGGAAGAACGACCCTGAGTAACGACACCACTAGCGAAATCTGGGTCGTTTAGAAAATCTAAAACTTGCTCTAAATATGATCAAGTGCTCACGTCGTTTGTAATAATGAAAAATCATCGTATAGTTATCCAGTGTAGGTCTAAAATTCAAATTTCATCAGTGTTCTTTCCCCTTGTTAAATCGAAATATTTGTTGATGGTCATCCCTAGAGCGAAATACGACTGTTACTTACAATGAAATCGGTTTTGAATGGTACTCGTACAAAAATTCGTTAGACCATTGACTCGTATAAAGCAGAGTTGTTAAAATACCGGTATTTTTGGAAAGTGTAAGTGTAAATACACTTTCCAAATTTTGAGTATGGATACCAAAAGTGTAAGGTATTTTAAAAATACCTAGGAAAGTGTAAAAAAAGTGTAAGTGTAAAATTTTTTTTAGAAAGAGCTCTCACTGTTGAGCATTAGATACACCACTGTTTTCACCTTTAGATCAATATATTTGTCATTTTTATGCATGATTTCACATTTTACTGCCTTTTATGAAACATTTCAGACTGTAGCAAATACTGTAGTGGTATGAAGTTCACTAATAATGGCACTTTTTCAGTGCTGATATTTACTGATTAAGCAGTGCTATACACACTGCTTAAATGCAAGATTGGACATGCAGCAAATGTCAATGCAAAAGCCAGTTGACTTTGTGTCCAGCTGGTGAATTTCCATTGATCTTGTCCTTTTTACAAAAGTATGATGAAACTGTAGAATACCATGAGTACTGATCAAAGGTTGGAGATCAAAGGCTAGTTTGTACATTTGCCATATTATCTACATTCAATGCATAACTGCATGTGTGCACTGTGCAGTTATTTTTTGTACATGACCCTATCAAAAGCATAAAACAGGGCCATATGAAAGAAAAAAAACACTTTCTGTACCCGGGTATTTTGCTCAGGAAAGTGTAAAAAAAGTGTATGGGTATTTTATGAAAGTGTAAGTGTAAGTGTAAATATAAATACCCATTTACCCGGGTATTTCGGGTAAGTGTAAATACACTTTCGCAACTCTGGTATAAAGTCTGCCGAGTTTACCTATACTACTCTTTCTGCATGTGTGTTCAAATGCAATAATACTGGAAAACGATCAAAAATTAGAAAACGTTTGAAATTTTCTCAAAAAAAATATTTTGAACAGTTTTTCCTAGTAGTGTGAAAAAAAATCGAAAATCCAAAAACGTTTTCGAATTTTCGAATTTTTTTGCCTTTGTTGTGAGTGTGTTACAAAATAATCGGTTTCGATATCGGAACTTCCTTAGCGACGCTTGCTCACGTCATACGAAGCAATGCTGCGCAATGTTTCAAAAAGAATATATTTACCTAATACCATCTCTTGGGAATTTGAATATTTACGCGTCCATGGAGTTGCGACCAGAGTTGCAAAAGCGTATTTACGCTTACCCAAAATATCCAGGTATTTGGATATTGAGATTTATGCTTTAAAAATACACTTACACTTTGTTACGCTGTCTCAGCCGAAATACCCGAGTACTGGGTAAGCGTAAATTGTTTGACGGAAATAATTGACTTGTAACACTTGTTTATATCACAATTCAATGTGCATTCCATGACATTAACAAATGAAACACGATGTCGAGTCTTGTCAAAAACGTGAATGTCGTAGGTGAATACATTGAGAGTGATGTTTTATCCTTTAGATGTTAGTGAAGCACATTGGCTATGCTTTATACCTGTAGTAAACTCACGATAGAGTTTAGGGTATAATACTCCTATGCACCACAAAATCAATTTTCCTCATGGTATATTGGCGCAAATTCTGGTGCCATTGGAAACAGTGGCGCCAAGCGCCAACGGCACCATTGAAAAAAATGGCGCCAGAGAAATGGGCGCCAATCGCCAGTGACTTCAGCTTCAGCAGAAGTTACAGCTTTCAAACCCCACCTCCTTCCCACAACTGAAGATGAAGCACCCGAGATGAAACAAAATTTGGGTGCCGAACTTGATTGGGAGGGTGTTTGTTATAGAATACACTAGTGATGGAAAAGCGCCAGAAAAAAGGGCGCCAGGCGCCAAGGGCGCCATGGCGCCATTCAGAAAGTGGGCGCAAAGCGCCAAGGGCGCCACAGAAAAAGGGCGCCATGCGCCAAGGGCGCCATGGCGCCTTTCAGAATGTGGGCACCAGGTGCCACAGAAAAAGGGCGCCAAGCGCCAATGGCGCCATGGCGCGGCGCCCTTTGGCGCCCTCAAATGGCGCCATTCCATCACTAGAATACACATGGTATGTATTTAGGTATTTCCATTATCTGGGACTCAGTGAATGAATTAGCCAACTAATTATTTATGTATTCTATGGTTTGGTTTTGTTGCATATTTACAAGAATGTGAGGAACTGAAAAAACATAGGTAATTAGTTTGTGTGCACTTCCTTTTTCAATAATGTATTTGTGTGTGAAATATATTGAATATGCAAAATCCATAAAGAAAGAATGTTAACAACATGATGCACGCAAAGAAAGATTTGTCACTAAGAATGGGCAAAATCTCTGACTGATTTTTATTAAAAAATATCAGAAAAACATTTTTTCAAACAAGATTATTATAGTATTTATACTTCTGCCAGGATTTCTCACAGGGATTCATATTTTTTGACAGATTTTCTGAGGTATTTAAAAAAAATCAGAAAATATAAAAAATTAGTATCACATTTATATTTATTTACCCTATATCCTTAAATGAATAAGACCTCCCCCTTGAATAACACTCCCTTGAATAACTCCCCCAGTTGGCCAGGTGAGGAAAAAATACCCCCACCCCCCTTGAATAACTCCCCCTCCCAAAAAACTCGACCCTCTTGGTATTTGATATGAGTACAATCTCATGTAAAATATTGTACAAAAATGTCAAATTTAATGTCAAATGCTACGGAATTTGGGTATATTTCATGTAAAATTTCATATCATCATTGATCATTTCTATATTTATATTCTATTGGCATGGCAATTAACCTGTCGGGTGTCATAATGAACAACGCCCCCCTTCTCATCAATTTTCCATTTTACAATGCAACAATTATACGCTTCAATAAGTGCCTGTTTATCCGTTTTCAATATTGGCCTCCATTTTAGCAAGGTAAATTGGTGCTTTCTGACTTCTGCTAACACCCTAATTTTTTTCTTGTACCTGGGAAAATAAAGGAATAGCTACCGTATATTTTCGAATAAGCCTTGAAAAACTCCCCAACCAAAGCTCTCCCACGAATAACTTCCTCTATAGCCGGGTGTGAAAAATAACTCTTCCTGTTGAATAACCCCCCCCCCCCCCTCTGATTGGTAAGGAGGATATCACATGCATGAAAAATGTTTTCTGTATTATTCTCTAAATTTAATTTGTATTAATAAAGTATTAATTTTAAGTTGGTGCTCAGCTCACTAGTATTGATTTTATTGCTTCAATTATCGAATTTGTATTCCAACTTATGATTTATGAATTGAATTTAGGTAACCCCATTTTCACAAAAGTATGACCATGCATTTTATGGAAGATTCTAAGGGAAAAGTTACTCCTCCCCTCGAATACTACCCGGCCCCCAGTGTAAAACATCTGACGAAAATAAACCCCGGTCTTAAAAAGCTGACGAAAAAAACACCCCTGGATAGTGATGGAAAAAGCGCCAGGCTTTTAGCGCCAAGCGCCAAAAGCGCCATGGCGCTTTTCCGGTCCACAGCGCCAAGCGCCAATGGCGCCAAAGCGTTTTAGCGCCAAGCGCCAAAAGCGCCATGGCGCTTTTCTGGACTACGGCGCCAAGCGCCAATGGCGCCAGGAAGCTCTAGCGCCAAGCGCCAATGGCGCCAGCGCCAAAGTAAAAACGCTTTTTATTATGCAGCACGATGTCCCAAACAGCCCCATCCCGGAAAAATTTTTCCAGCTATCTACCCAACCTCCGCGATAGTCAAAATCAAGGGGGATGGATTGGGTAGATACACTCATTTTCGGTGGGAGTGCATCTCAAGGGGGGAGTATTATTTCTCCAGCTCACTCAGACCTGGGTGAATTTCAAGGGGTGAATACGAGGTGGTAAATTTCGAGGGGGTAAATTGAAAAAGACCCACCTTGATTAACACCCACTCGAATAACACCCACTTGAGCAACTTCCCCTCCAAAACTTACTGACGAAATGATAACTCACTGGGGTCTTATTCGAGGATATACGGTAGCTGGAATTGTGAGTAAATGAGGAGCAATTTTGGACAGCCTACCTATGCAACATTTCGATGTTTTTAGGGTATTCACAGTGATCAAATGCAAATTTAACAGGACTTGGGAACAAAAATTTTGTCAGGTGCAAGAAATCGTTAAGTCCACTTGTTTAGTAGACTTCTTCCTGGATTTTTTATAATTATGGTTGGCGCTTTTTTGGCGCCATTTAAAATGATGGCGCCAGGCGCCAATAGCGCCACCAGAAAATGGCGCCAAGCGCCAAAAGCGCCATGGCGCTTTCTCAGATCCCGGCGCCAAGCGCCAATGGCGCCAGAGAATTTTAGCGCCAAGCGCCAAAAGCGCCATGGCGCTTTTTGCTCTGGCGCTAGCGCCAGGCGCCAGCGCCATGGCGCTTTTCCATCACTACCCCTGGAGACTTACTCGAGGATATACATGGTGACTTTCTGCAAAGTGGATTACTTTCATTGATAAAACACATGAACCTGTAATCATTAATTAACTGATAAAGGGTAAACACTTCATCTCTGCAAAGCCATGATTAGTGTATACGCAGGCACTTCTGAAAATTTCGAAAATTATGGGTTTGTATTGTTCGAGCCGGTTTGTTCTGTTCGCCTTTACAGTGAATCTAACCAGATTTTGATGAATATAAAAATATAAGAACGCGGAAAATTATGCACAAAGTTCATCGATAACACAATATCAATGTAATCTGTTGAGATGAAATGAAACATACCTAAACGTTTCTTTATTCAGATGGTATACGGTAGATTTCACGGTAAATGTGTCCGGTCAGCAGATTTTACATACAAATATACCTACATAGGTATTTACCTCACGTGGCTATTGTTGGTTGTTTTGCTTAAACGGAACATATTTACAACTTGCGGAAAAATTAAAGTTGAAACCACCAATTCAGTCTCGACAAATCACAAATAGGTATTTTACACAGGAATCAATCAGTTTACGTGTTTACGTAGGTATTTTAAGATTAAGCAATTTGTCAGCAAATCCAACGAAAAATGATGCCGACAAATTGTGAAATCCTAACGTAAACTTTGATATCTCGATAAATACTGGAGCTTTTTGGATCATTTTTTAGAATTTAGATATCGGTTAGTGCTTTCAACGTGTCAATTTAGGGAGTAATATCCCTAAGCGTTCTCATGTATAAAATTATCGAGACTGAATTTTGTCGTTTCAACTTGAAGTTTTCGGCAAGCTGCAAGGCCCCCTTAACCGGATAGGTAAACACATTTTGCCCAAAAAAGAACATCTTTGTAATAACTCGGAAAATTTCACATTCAGATTCCACTACGTCTAGGCCACCCAAATGCACTTATGCATCAATTAAAATTACTCTCACTAATTATTGCCAATTACGCAATGAGTCATGCAGCGCTCTATCAAAGAAATGGTCAACATATCGACGATATAAAGCGAGTGTTTTTTGTTTTTGTGTAGGCACACATTGTGTTGTAAAAGAAATTTTGTTGGTGTCAAGTAAATTAAAAGTGAGGAAGATGTCTTGTCAAGAAATTAGCCATAATATTATTCAAGTAATCAGAGTAATCCAATTTTTTTACCAATAATCAGCCAGCACTCAGTCAGTAACCTGTGTTCAGCTAAACTTTATTTTTTTAACAGTTAACAATCAGTTGTTCAAATTTTTAGCAATTATCAGGCAGTATGACTACCTAGATCACCGCCGAAATTTGGGAAACTCAAGAATAGGTTTTGTATACATTTAAGTTTACCAGAATGAAAAGTCTGTCAACTACAATTGACAGCAATAAAATTCAAATCTGCTTGAAACAGATTTATGCCTTCCCCAAATCTATAAAAATATAGCAGCAATTTCCCAATCAAAAATAACCACTCACTCCAAAAACTCAGTTCACTCTCCCCAGAAGCCTACAACAAAATGGCTGAAATGCTGACAAAATTGGGCCAATTATACACAAATAAATGGAATAATGCGACAAAAAGACAAGTTCTAAAACTAAACAGAAGAGCCGGCAGGGGGGCAGCCGTGAAAAATTGTTGGTTTTCACCAACTCAATGTGTTTTCGAACTTTTTGCCAGGGATATGAGGCATGAAAGGAGTGCCAGGATGAATGCTTATGCGAAATTCCAGTGATTTTGAAGTGAAATTTAGCTTTAAACGGTGATATGAAATTGATGTTTTGGTTTGTTGGATTTGGTTGTTCGCGGCGGCAGAATTTGTGATATATAGTCGGCGGATTGCACGCTTTACAATCAAATCTACCATATACCATATGAATAAAGCGACAAACGTTTTTTTTTCATCAGATTGTGGTCATATACACTATTCAGCTTACGGTTGAAATTTCCAAAGCCATAAAACTGTTGACTACAAATTTCAGTTGACTGAAATTTCCACTGAAATTAACCGTTTTCATATCCGCCACTGGTAGTTGACAGACACCTCATTCCGGTCAACTCAAATGCGCTCAAACCTGATGTATCAGTTTTGGAAATTTCGGCTGTATTCTTAATATTTTAGTTTGCTTGGGACCATTACCACACCATCCCGCTATCGCAGTATTTTATTCATAGGTAATCTGATTTTCTGTCAAGTGATGTACCACTATTTATTCGTCAAAATATGGTAACACTCTTTGTATAGCGTGCAGTCGGGGCAGTGTAGTTGATTGAATTTGGTTATTTTTTGGTTGGATTTATGTTCATGGTTACCTAATCTGGATTTGATTTGAATTTGGTTTGCTTTGATGATTATCAGTTAGAATTTCGGTGAGACAAAAAAACATGTGCATTTACGGATGAGCTTTAGTTTTATTATTTATCAATGTTGATCTGGATATGTTGCTAGGTATATCATTTTCCATGCGTCCAGATTCCAGAGTGAAAACAATGATTGGTTGTGTCAAATGATATTTTTCCAATAAAACTGACACTGATTATTCTGGCATAGAACATTTATGAATACCTTATTTCCTCGAAATACCCCCCCTCGAAATACCCCCCCTCGTTTGACCCCCCCTCTCGGGACCACTATGAAACAATCACCCCCCCCTCGAAATCCCCTCGAAACAATGACAATAACTGTAGTTTGTGTTCTGTGTACTGCAGAACACACGTTAAAACAATGTCGGTGTCACGTTAGAACAGTGTACATACCATCTACATACTAGTATTAGTCTACAGAACCTTATAAATGGCGGTTTTTGTTGCACTTTTCGACATCTGCGTACGTTTCAGACGACAATTTCGTACTTGGTTTTCAAAAAATTTCTTCTGAAAAAATAACCCCCCCCCCTCGAAATACCCCCCCCCCTCGTTTAACCCCCTCCCCTCTCGGGACCACTATGAAACAATCACCCCCGGGGGGTATTTCGAGGAAATACGGTAGGTATTCTTTATAAATAAATACTTTGTACATGACCTTTTCGCTTTACATTTTACACCTTGCATGACGTTTTATATTTTACATGACATTTTGCAGGGTCTGGAAGTTAGTCGACACATTTCCACCCTTGTCAATTCCCCCATGTGGCATATCGACTTGCAAAACGTTACAGTGAATTTTGCCAGTGAAAACTGGCTGGGACACTTCTACTCTTGAAATGCGTCAAACATCAAATAATTTATGGTGCCAATGATTTATGGCTTTTTGAACAGGTGTCAATATTTACAGTAAAAAGCTCGCCATTAAAAACATCACTATCACCTCTGTACAAATCCAGTGTAATCAAGCGCGAGATTACATCACATCAAAATAAAAAAATTCAGAAATTTTTCTTCTGCTCACTGAAACCATCCAACCGTCGCATAAGCCGCTGATACGCGTCGAACAACTCCTGCAAAATGAGAGTGATATTGGCTAGTTTACGGCCGGAATAGTGATGGAAAAGCGCCATGGCGCTGGCGCCTGGCGCTAGCGCCAAAGCAAAAAGCGCCATGGCGCTTGACGCTATTTTGCTCTGGCGCCATTGGCGCTTGGCGCTGGGCTTCAGAAAAACGCCATGGCGCTGGCGCTTTTTCCATCACTAGGCCAGAAATCCAAAAATCTAAATTTGATGTCATTAGTTGGCAACTTCGCTAATTAGTTGACAACCAAAATTTCCAAAGCCAAAATTTCCAACAACCAAAATTTCCCGAAATGAAGGGCCCGTAAACTACCGTCGATGAAAAGCAAAAAAATTATACATTCTGGTAAACTCAAATGTGTTCAAAACATTTTTATAAGTTTTTAAAATTTGGTATGTCAACTAGCTAGTGTATTCACACTAGCCACATTAGAAAAAAACACAACTTGCTCCAATGGGTTTGCCATTGCAGAGTTGCGAAAGTGTATTTACACTTACCCGAAATACCCGGGTAAATGGGTATTTTTATTTACACTTACACTTACGCTTTCATAAAATACCCATACACTTTTTTACACTTTCCTGAGCAAAATGTAAAATAATACGGAACTTGTTGAAATGACTTGTGAACCAGCTCCTATTCCTAACCGAGGAAGAGGACAAATGTGAACAAGTGTAAGTTGACGTGAAGCGTCGTCTCTAGTTGACGTTCCGTTATTTTATCAAATGTGATTAGTTGAGTTGAAGTGAATTGACGTGAGTTAGTGTGAAGCAAATTTAGATTGTTTACCAAAGGTTTTGACGAACGTTTTTATTTAGACAATTAAATACCAAGAAATAAATGTAAATAAAATATATATAAAATTATACGTAAACAAAGGAATTAATTTACAACTAAATTAATTACTTAAATAAAACGTAAAAGAAGCTCTAATTACCGGAGAAATAAGGCAATTTAAAGAAGGCACTTAATTACGAC